>VXCM01004864.1:27438-39015 GCA_014773175.1 Lucifuga dentata
CGAATGTATGTCTCCACCGGGGAATATAGTCCCAAAAGAAGACCTGTGTTTATCGAAAAATTTAAACAACTGTGGCTTCATAAGGCTGCATAACTATTAGTAGGTGAAACATCAATTATGAATATTTTATTTTGAAAGATTAAGAGATTTTGCAAAATATCAGGAAAAGCTGAAATACAGTTTTATCCTTTGGGAAATGATTATCAGTAACATTATGTGTATAAAAATTTAATGTATTAGGCTCAAACATGCAAAATGGTCGGTATGGTCCTTTAATGCTCGACCAACTCCATATTAAAGCCTTTGGTTTTGGTTTAGATGCTCATTGACATAGGTGTATTGTTCAGTGTCCACAAAATTTTGGCCATATGCTGTGCCTTAAAGGACCACACCAGTGATTTTTCATGTTTGAGCCTAACAAGTACAACCCGCATACACATCACATTACTGCCAACCATTTTCTAAAAGATAAAACTGTACATAAGTCGGTGTGTTATTTTGCCAAATCCCCTAATCTTTCCAAATCAGATGTTCAGGTGACATCCACCTTAAAATTTAATATTTTGCCTACTAACACTCACAACTGTAGCAAGCGCTGTCATAATTCCTTAATAAAAGCCGCCTTCTCTTGGGACTATATTCCCTGGAGACATACATTTTCTTCTGTGTAGCCCATGTTAAATCCACATTGAAAGCCTAAAATTAAATTTAAAATAATTTTTTTCAGTCAGCTTTGATATTGACTCCATCCACAGTGAGGAGGAAGGTTTGAGTGGACACCGCTGGAGAATTGTAGATGTTAGTTAGGCATCAGAAAGTCTCCCAAGCTACGATCAGACACCACCAGGCCCAATGAGAAAAATATTAGTTTCATATGAAGATAATATAATATAATAATATAATATATAAGGATAAGAATATTTTGAATGAAACAATAAAGACTTTTTTTTTCCACAGCCCATTTTGCTTTTATTTACCACGGATACCAATATTTGTGGAGGGCGCTATAAATGTGTGAATGCTAATATTAGCGACATTATATCATCATCACTTATTTGCAAGTCCTGTGAACATTCCAGCAAGAGTCCGCAGGTCAAACAAAACACTTCTGGCTGTTGCTGCTGCCTGTTTGACAAGCAATTAGGCTAATACAAGCTTCAATAGCATAAACACCAGATAAGCTCTGATAAAAACAAAATACATTTGATAAATCATCTTATGAACTACGGCGGGAATGCTTGAGGCAGAAACTTTTGTTACATGCATAACAGCATCCCATAAGCCTCCACCGGCTCCACAGGATAGCTCGGAGGTCAGGTCTAGCCATTTGTTTAACGTGCCTTTAATATTTCCAATCTGTTAAGTCAGCCGGCTCTGCGAGGGATTTCTTCTTCCAGCCCTTTTGTTCCCTTTCTTTCATTTGGTGAAGTTGCATAAAGACGCGGGGTGAGATTTCCATTGCTTTGATGAAGATTAGTTTTGTGCAGCGTCCACACGTGCACGCACACATGCACACGCATCCTGCTATCACCCAGGGTTCCACTTCTCCTTCCTGTCTTAATTCAAACTGACACAGAATTAAGGGCTAATTGGAGGACTAAACCTTGTCCTGTTACAGAGGATGAAGCCCGGGGAAAGCTCTCTGCCCTTACAGGCACCATTGGACATTATAAGCTAAAGGCCCAACTGGGAATACAGCAGGAGGAGAAAGAGGTGGAGACGGAGAGAAAGACACAGAGAATGTAAGGGATGTGCGAGGTGGGAAGTGTGCAGGGACGATCAGAATGAGATAGATTAAAAAAGGTTGATTAAGGTTAAAGAGTATGTAGAGGTGGGAGGTGATTATCAGCGTTATTTAACAGCTTCTTTGACAATCAAGGTCGAGACTCCTCCTGAAGGAGCTGAGAAGGAAGAGAGAGAGAGAGAGAGAGAGAGGCAGACGGAGGGAATCATGGGACCTCTCTGCAGTCAAGGAAAGATAAAGAACCCATAAAGATGCCAATCACACTTAAACTGCCCTTTAACTCATCTTCACACTGCATTTCCTGTCTGGTTATTACTGCTTTGCCTATTATTACATCACACATAAATCTGGTAGTTAAACTGTAATATTTGCTATATCTTGTCTGCCGCTGTGGCTTCAACCTTTACACCTCTCTGCTGTTTCTTAATGATGGCAGCATATGATGTTAAACCTCAAAAACAATACCAGCAATTTCGCGTGTTTGAGCCAATGTATGTACTGTATATGTGTATATATACACAACCCTCATTCGCGTTACATTACTGCCAACCATTTCCCTAAAAATTACGGCTGGAGCTGTTAAATATTAGAAATTTTTTTTTCCTGCCTTTAAAATGAACTTGCAGAGACTTGAAAGGTGCTTGAGATAAGTAATCCATTACAGCAAACACTGACTATTAATTTTTGTTTTTTGTTGAACTAACTTTATTTAATCGGCCCAACACAGAAGACAAAATATGTCTCCGCAAGGGAATATAGCCCCAGGAGAAGACAGCTTTTATCAAGAAATTAAAAAGACCGTGTCTTCTACATTTGTACATGTTGGCAGGGGAAGTACTGACTTTTCAGGTGGGTGTATCACCTGAATATTTGATCTTGAAAGATTAGGGGATTTGGCAAAATAACTGGAAAGATAATATTTTGGAAATTGGTTGTCAATAATTGTAATGTGTATAAATGAGCTTAAACATGCAAAATCGCTGGTATGGTCCTTTAAAGAATAGTCTACTGGCCTGGACAAAATGCTTAAACGAGGTAAAAATGTAAATGAGATAATTCGGGAACGTGACAAAGAGGTTTGAGAATTTAAAACTGACATTTGCAGAGAATCCGCTAAGTGCTGGTGTGTTCCTCCAGAGATGGGGTGCCAAATCTGAATATACAGACACACACACACATTCTCACACACTCATCACGCTGATGTGCATTTTCTACCAGCCACGATCAAACGTCCCTGGAAGCCTTGGATGGCAGGAGAGACAAACGCGACATGGCAACCGGTTTTGTAGAGCAAGTCTGCTGTCACTTCTCATCTGCCGTCTGCTGTTAGCTCACGTGCAGTTATCATCACTCGGCAATTACGGTGGGGGGNGGTAGACGCCGTGGTTCGCTGTCAGGCAGCGTTAGCTATAATTGGCGGTGAAGACGGTGGAGACAAGAGTCTGTCTCCCCTCCAGCTCTCCACTTCTTCTTCTGCCTATTAAATCATTCACACTCTACTTTCATCTGCTCCCTCCACCACCAGGACGGATTACGCCACATCATTACGCCACACTGGAGATATTCTGGAAGATTAGCAGGAGAAACGTGTGTGTGTGTGTGTGTGTGTGTGTGTGTGTGTGTGTGTGTGTGTAGTGGGGTCTCCAGATCCTGTCACATGGTCAGCACATTTCTCTCCCTCTATTTCTCTTTCTCTCTCTCCCTTCTTTCCTTCCTCTCTCTCTCTCCCCCCTTTCTTCCTTTCTCTCTCTCTCTCTTTCTGTCTTTATCTCTGACTCTCTGTCTCACTCTCTCTGTTTCTCTCTCTCTCTCCATCTCTCTCTTGACTGTCTCTCTCTCTCTCTCTCTCTCTCTCTCTCTCTCTCTAGATGGCTTTGAATCCAGACATGTTTGCTGTGATGCAGATCAAACCACGTCTACATGTGCAACATTAGTTTAGAATGAGAATAATTGATATAATATTTGATATTATAATAACATTTAACGATAATGAGAACATTTGATCAAGTTTTTCACAGAGATGGAAGCCAATGCAAACAATTTGTAGATCTTATTGCATGTTTAAAAAAAAATAAAAGACTTTTCTCAGCAGTCAGCCAGCACAAACATTAAACTTATTAGCTTATCTGGAAACACTAACGCTGAGAAAAAACATTTCATTAGCTTGATTTAAAGGCAGCAGAGTGATGCTACTTGACGGTTTTGTAGGCGTTACTTTACTCAACTGTGCAACAGAAAGTGCTCACCGTTTAAAAAAAGATCTGAATGATGACATCATAGCATCAGCTAGGTCTTAATGCCAGCTTCACATTCAGATTCGATAAGTCAGTTGCAGCAAAAACACAGAAACAAGACGATTTTTCATCTGTTTTATGGCTAAACAGGAGAAGCTTGTCTGCAAAGCTGTTTAAGGTTTTCACTTCAGATGTGCCAGAGGACATAAACTCTCACGTTAGGGGAACACAGACGACTCTTCAGGAAAGAAATAAAGATGTTAGGAAGGAGGGAATGCAGTAGAAGGGCTGTTGTTCGCTGTGAAACAGCAGCGCTTAATCTCATTACAGCGATTGTCTATGAGAGAGAATTAAAGTGGGATCTGCAGGAATTATATATGTTGGGGTGGCTCATAATGAGCGCTACGTAATCCCCCCCTACTCACAATCAAAGGCTGGCAGGGAGCGCCAGCCAGTCTGCACAGCACGCAAACTCATGGATGGAGAAACACACACACACACACACACACACGCACAGACGCACACACACGCACGCACTTCTTTCGTCTTTTAAAGAGCTCTGCCATTGAAAGCCAGACAAGCCTGACAGTCGTCGTTTTGAAATGAGCGCCTGCAATTGAGTGTTAACAGCGAGCAAAGTGCCAAATTACACAGAGTGGGGGGATTAAGGCAGAAACGGACAGATAAATGAGCAGGAGAGCGAGGGAGGGAGGGAGAGAGAGAGAAAGAAAAAGAGAGAGAGGGGAAAGAGTAACAAACAATCAAAGAGAGGAGAAGTGCTCGGTAATGAAGGAGAGGAAAGTGAAGGATTTGGCTTAGAGCAACAAGGTCTGTAGATTAATGTGGCACTGTAAAAGGGAAACAGAAAAAAAAAGTGTTGGAGGAACTCACACACTCTACACTGGCGCTATAGCACCACCTTGTGGATGAAATGCCACCTGCGCCTATTAACTAGATTTGATTCAAATTGGGTTTGCTTCAAAACTGAGATATAAATTTGTATATCCTGACCAGAGATGGTGTGTGAGTGTGTGTGTCTGTGTGTGAGAGTGTGTGACTGACTCAGTGTGTCCCTGGAAGACATTGACAGAGTGGATGGACGGGTCTCTGAAGTCCCACAGTCTGAAGGTGGTGTCTCTGGAGGAGGTGACCACCAGCCGCTGAGTCGGGTGGGTGCAGCAGTGTGTCAGCTCCTGGTCATGGCCTGTGTGCACAAACACACACAAACACACAATAGTAATCATCACAAACAAATTTATAATTGTAGGCACGATTACATGATTCCAGTAAGAAACGTTGCAGGAAAAACAACAGGAAGAAATTAAAGACAAAGCTCCGCCTACCGGTGAGCGTGTGAACAAGCTCAGACGTCTCCACCTCGTACAGGTTGGCGGCACGATCCCAGGAAGCCGTCACCACCTGTCGGCCCCCTACCAACCAATCAGCTGCGATCACCACGCCCTGGTGGCTCTTCAGGATTGCCGTGGCGACTCGGACGGTGGGGACCTCGCAGGGCCCCTCGCCATCCACCTCGCCTTCCTCTCTGTCTGAGGAGTCCTGGTCTTCGTCACACGGAGCCTTTGGGTGCACAGAGGAAAACGGCTCCGTTAACGGAAACGGCTTGGTCAGAGTTCTAACTTACAATGGCGTCTTACAAAAAAGTACAAGGATGAGCGAGATGAACAGACACGCGCAACCTAAAGCAGAGTGAGTATTTGGGAGGGTGAGAAGGTGAGCAGGGGTGGGGGAGTGGGGTCCTGTGAGAGGCAGGAAGTCAGACAGAATGTGTGAAGTGGTAATGAGAGAAACCTCCAAGCGCTCCGCAGATGACAAAAAGTTTCTTCGCCTTGATTTCAACTTGTTGAGAAATCCAATTTCATAGCATTTGGTGTCTCTTATAATAAAGAAACCAAAACCTAGGAGCTTAGCCGGGTGCAGCTTTATGTTTTACATTATTCATACTGTATGTCTCATACATTTATGATCAAGTTGTGAAGCACTTTATTAGTATTGGTTGGGCATTAAAACACAGCAAACTGTGTTTTTTCTGAGTAACTGGCTGAATGGAAAGATAAAGAAATGGTCTGTAGACACAAAGCTTTAACCATTACCCTGATGTAAAATTCCATAATGTTTTCATCTTTTTCCATAAAAAGCTCAGCACATTTCTGTCTTCTACAAATACATTTCAGTATTTCTGAAGTGTATTGTCGGCTTAACTTGTCTGCAACTAGAGGGCGCTGGAGCTCAAACCTCCATCCAGGTCCAACAGCCCTCTGATTTCTCTTTTTTGCCAACATAAATATAGGCTTGAGCTGAACATCATCTTTCTCTGAATCTATATCTGTAACTGTTTAAAGTAGGTCAAAAGCGTTAAATGCTGCTGAATAAGCATCATCCTACATGTGGTAGTTGCATGTTTTTAGCCTCATTTTTTAATGTATAGTGGCTGCATAAATGTGACACCTGCACGAGCATATTTTATTTATATCACATTTGCCAGATCAATAACAGGATCTGGGCTAAGTTGCACATGTTGGTTGTCCGTCATAAGATATACATGCCTGAATAATTTTTTCCATTAAGATTGGTATCTTAGTTTTCAAGAAATAGGAAAACATGTTGACAAATAGGCTGTCAGCTCAGTGTTAAAGAAAGTGAAGAATAATTCCTGTATACAGACGCCAAATCTCATATCTAAAAACTTTCAGCAAAACACTTTTTTTTTTTGGGNGGGGGGGGGGGGGGGTAGATATATCCTGTTGACATGCAGAAACAATTTTATATCATTTCAGTTTACATCATGTAATGATATAAAACAAGAGAAAAGTAAGTCAATATTTGCATTTAAAGACCATACCGGCCACTTTGCATATTTAAGCTTAATGTATTCAATTTTCATACATGCTACGTTACTGGTAATCATTTCCCAAAGGATAAAACCGTATTTCAGCTTTCCTGATATTTTATCAAATCTCTTAATCTTTCAAAATCAAATATTAAAGCGATACACCCACCTTAAAAATTGATGTTTCGCCTGCTAAAAGTTATGCAGCCTTATGAAGTCACGGGGTCGTTCAAATTTTTTGATAAACGCAAGTCTTCTTTTGGGACTATATTCCCTGGTGGAGGCATACATTCACTCCACTCTTTTTATTGTGCTTAAACACTAAAATTATGTAACTTAAAAAAAAACTGAATACATGTGTTGTTCATGATGATGGATTACCTATCCCAAGAACATTTAAAGTATCAACAAGTTGATTTTAATAACAAACCAGAATGAAGTGAAACCAGTGGAGGTCTGGAAGGTAGGGAAAAAATGTTTTAATTCACCATTCCAGTAGGATGCTTTGGAAAATGATTGTCAGTAAAGTTATGTGTATGAAAATTAAATATATTAAGCTCAAACATGCAAAATGGCCGGTGTGTTCCTTCAAAATGATTTGTTAACTGATTAGCTGATAATCAATTTTTCATTTGCTAGTAGCTATTTAAAGTCTACTTTGATTAATAAGGTGAACTGGCAGCTGATCTGAAAACCCCTTAAATGCAATAAAGTGTGTAAGAAAATGTGAAAATCATCCTAAAATACTCCTGTAAAGTAAGTCGTTTGTAAAAAAGTTCTTAAAAGTCTTCTGACATACATGGAGGTTCCAGGAATTCCCTGAGCAGTGAAAGTTGTGGCCACGCGGCAGAAAGATGTGCTACTCACGCTGACATCTGGCGGCGGCTGGGGGGCGGGAAGCTGCACCATGTAGCGCCAGATGTGGGCCGTCTGGTCCCCGGAAGCTGTGGAAGCATCAACACACATAAACACATGCGTACAGATCTGCATGTACACTGAAACGGAGGAGCCGCTAGTTTTACCAAACGGCGTGAAGCGACGACGCGACAGCAGAGGCAGAGATGATGGAAACACAAGCATATACATACCTGTGAGGGCCATCTGCTCTGTGGGGTGGAACTTGATGGAGTTGACTGTAAGCAAGAAAGGAAAACAAGTCAACAAATTTACCTTTACTGCTGATCAAAAATCATCATTACGCCTCCATGGCTAAAGACAAGATAAAAACCAAGAAAGGTTTTTTTAGGAATAAAGTCCCACTTACCTGATCCTGCATGGCCCGCATACCTCAGCAAACACTTCCCTGTCTCTATGTTCCACAGCAGAGCCGAGTGGTCTGTGATTGGATAACAAGGGTAGATCCTTATGTAATAATTTACATTTATCAATACACATAGTGGTTACATGTAAAACATTGACATCAATTATGTAAATGGGAGGTAACATATCTATCTGCTGATGATATGATAGTATTAGCTGAATGTAGGTGCTTTTGCTAGCTTTTTATCTAACTATAAAGGCAGGAATTTCTGTCTGTGGCACCAGTATCTCTAGAACCCAGTGTTGTGCTGAAATCTGCATCCCTGATGAGAATTGCATCCCCATTCACAGACAATGGATCATATATGTAATCCAAGACAATATTTATTCCTTTAAAAAAACTTTCATCAAACAGTGATTATGGCACTTCTTAGAGACAACAGCAATAATACCTACAGTAAGTCTATTGGGCAACAGCTTATTTCTGCCGAAAAATGTAACCCCTCCTTTCTCAGGCCTGAGGAGAGTTAAGAGCACCAACTCCTGTCGCACAAAAAAAAACGTCAAATGTGAGTTTTTAACGTCATTTCATTTGTTCATCTTCAGAAAGTTATTTACACTGGGGATGCAAATCTCGGCAGATGAGCCAGTTGCCGAAAAATGCCTCCCTCCTTTCTGAGCCCTGATGAGAGTTTACATTCACCAAACTCACACTGTTACATCCAAACAGCCCTAAATGTGAGATGTTAATGAGATTTCGTTCCTTCATCTTCAGAAAATTATTTACAGTGGGGATCTCGGCAGAATAAGAGGTAGAATGTTCTGCAGGGACAGAGATTTTGGCACAATACCGGCACTGTATGAAGTTGATATTCGGCAGGTTCATTGCTCAGGACCCAGGCCGGAAAAAGTAGTCCGTACGGCAGGATATATTCAAATCTCTTTCAACAAACTTCTTCTCTTCAGTAAAATCAACCCTTTAACCAAATAAACAAAGATCAACTTCAGCTAGACACACAATATTAATATAGAGACACACCAGCACCAAAAATGCGACTGGTGTGCATTGAAGGCATCACAACTCATTTGGTTTTGGTAATGTACACCAAGGTAACACAATATGCCTGCAGCTATTGCTTTAAACAATAAACCCAAGGAGTTTTTGTACCTGCCGACGCCGTGCCAAGGACCACTGGCTGAGTTCGGGTGACACTGAGGTCCCAGATCCCGTCTCTGTGGCCCACATACTCCTTCAGCAGCTGGCAAAGGGCCCGAGAACCTGTGGTGGCTTTGAAACTAGACACAATCTGAAGGGAGAGGGAGGAAAAGTGGGATGGATAAAAAGAGGAGACAGAGAGAGAGAGATGAGCCCCAAACCAATTGTAACTAATCACAGCTTCTCTAAAATTAAAATAACTACAGGTGCAACAATATATTTTTAGCTTCAAAGTACATTAACTTAATAGGCCAAAGCGAATAGCAGCCTAAGTACGACTCAATTATAGACATGCCTCCTAGCATGGGCCGACTACAGAACAAGTCAATGAACTATGTTTAATCTTTATGTTTAATATGGTGATAATAAAAGAAAAAGTTGGCTACATAACTATAACATAGGCTTGAGGACATACAACAGCTTTTCATTTTCTTTCAGAAGCCAAGCAGCTTATTATTGGTCTCAGGCTGTCAGGTAAGTGGCAGATAAGTGAGGCAGGTTACAGCAAACAGCCTGCAAAGCCACATGTGAGTTATTTTTGTGGAAAAGTGGTATTTTCATATCAGGAGACCATTCTGTTTGTGTCAAAATTTGTATTGTTTCAAAGTGCACCAGTGTGTGTGTGTGTGTGTGTGTGTGTGTGTGTGTGTGTGTGTGTGTGTGTGTGTGTGTGTGTGNGTGTGTGTGTGTGTGTGTGCGCGCGCGTGATTTAATTAAAGGTACATACCCATTTTGCATATTTGAGCTAAATCTAGTCAATTTTCATACACGTAAGGTTACTGACAACCTTTTCCCAAAGGATAAAACCGTATTTCAGCTTTCCTGATATTTTGCAAAATCTCTAAATCTTTCAAAATCAAATATTCAAGCGATACACCCACCTTAAAAATCCATGTTTCTCCTGCTAATAGTTACACAGCCTTATGAAGTCACGGTCCTTTAAATTTTTCCATAAACGCAGGTCTTCTTTTGGGACTATATTCCCCGGTGGAGACATACATTCACTCCGCACTTTTTATTGTGATTAAATGCCAGAATGAACTGAAACCAAAGGTCTGGAAGGTAGGAAAGAAAAACATTTTTTAACTCACCGTTCCAGTAGTATGCTTTGGGAAATGATTTCAGTAACATTACGTGTATGAAAATTGAATATATTAGGCTCAAACATGCAAAATGGGTATTTTGGTTCTTTAATAATATCAGAACTGCTTCACTTGCAAACTTGAGCGCGAGTGCAACACAAATGGATCATCTGACCACGTGTGCTGACAGTAGTGGTGCACCTCTAAAAATAACACTGTGACAAAATGGACGGGATTTATAAAGCTTAGCGCAAGACTTAGCGTGTTGACAAGAGCAAATATCTTCATGCAACCACGTTCCCTCATTCATAAATGCCTGTTCTGGCTGGGCGATGTTTTGCCACGTGATAGCGATCAATAAATGTGATCGATAAGTCCGCTCAGCTGATCTGTGGTTTATTTAAATGTGAGTTTTGATCCAATCTCACACACATTCTGGTGGCATTGAGCCTCTTCATCAAGCCTCATCTACTCCGTGTCTGTCTCCTTATCTATTATTTTGGTGTTTGATTTGCCGATTTAACCTGTTGATGTCGCTTTAAAGAACCATACTGGCCATTTTGCATGTTTGAGCCTAATATATTCAATTTTCATACATGTTACGTTACTGACAATCATTTCCCAAAGCATACTACTGGAATGTGAATTAAATGTTTTTTTCCTACCTTCCAGACCTCCATTGGTTTCAGTTCATTCTGCTATTAAAATCAACTTGTTGATACTTGAAACATTCTTGGGATATCCATCATCATGAACAAGACATACAGTATATTCTGGCTTTTTTGAAGTTACGTAATTTTAGCGTTTAAGTGCAATAAAAAGCGCAGAGTGAATGTATGACACCACCAGGGAATATAGTCCCAAAAGAAGACCTGATTTTATCAAACACTTTTAATGACCATGTCTTCATAATTTTGCATAACTATTACCAGGCGAAACATCAATTTTTAAGGTGGGTGTATCTCTTGAATATTTGATTTTGAAAGATTAAGAGATTTTGTAAAATATAAGGAAAGCTGAAATACGTTTTTGTCCTTTGGGAAATGATCGTCAGTAACATAACATGTAGGAAAATTGAATATATTAGGCTCAAACATGCAAAATGGCCGGTATGGTCCTTTAACACTGAGAGAAAAGAGGAAAGGCAAGAGTCTAGGGATGACAGTAGGGACTTTGAATGTTGGGACTATGAC
>VXCM01004865.1:0-40500 GCA_014773175.1 Lucifuga dentata
CCACCTGCAGCGAGAGCGGAGATGCCGGCTCACTGCTCAGGTAACAACAAGTCATAAAGCAGAAGTGCTCACATTTTCATTTTTCATTTTAAAACTGTTGTAAATTCATCTGAAAATTCTACACAAATTAACGTCCAGAGAAAGAAAACGTTTTATTGTGAAAGCTGCACAAAAGAAAATGTACGTCTCCGCCAGGAAATATAGTCCCAGCAAAGACGACTTTTACTGAGACATGCTACATCAGGACGTACCTGTGGTGTTTGCATCACCTGAACGTTTGATTTTTACAGATTAGGAGATTTGGCAAAATAAAAGCAAAACTAAAATCTGGTTTTAATGTTTTGTAACATGTTTGTCAGTAACATAACATGTATGTGGTTAGTGTGTATTAGGCTTAAACATGCAAAATCACCAGTTTAGTCCTTTAAAGTGAGTCTACCGTTAGTTTTAAGTTTTAGTCTGTTTCCTGTTTGGCTGAAGATTCATGAGAAAATTCCTTTTATCACACAAAAACCTTCAGACACACACATAGATACACACACACACATGTATGTGTGCTTAGATACACACACACACATGTATGTGCGCTTCGTTCTCCGTGCTGCCTGAAACTCGACAGTCCATGTTTTATTCATGACAAGCAGAATAACAAACAACAAATGTGTCATCAAGAAGCGCCGCGAGCTCCTCCAGTTACAACCTGTAAGACATGTGTGTGTGTGTGTGTGTGTGTGTGTGTCTGTGTGTGTGTGTGTGTGTCTGTGTGTGTCTGCAGGCCTCTAGAGAAGGAAGCATTGTTCATCACACCTGCTGCTTTGGTAAAGGAGACGTCATTTCTGGCCACACCCCTCCTTTCCTCCTCACCTGCTGCTGCGATGCCACTGGGAGACTCCACCTCCCAGGGCGGAGTCAGCGTGAGGAAACGTCGGCGGCTTGCTGCCAGTCCAGGAGGACTTCACCGGAACTCCACAGGTAGAACCGAGTCACATGGTAGAGCCCACGTAAATGGTTGAATGAATGAATGGATGAATGAATGAATGAATGGATGAATGAATGAATGGTTGAATGAATGAACGAATGAATGGTTGAATGAATGAATGAATGAATGAATGGTTGAATGAATGAATGAATGAATGAATGAATGGTTGAATGAATGAATGGATGAATGGTTGAATGAATGGTTGAATGAATGAATGAATGAATGAATGATTGAATGAATGAATGGATGAATGAATGAATGAATGAATGGTTGAATGAATGGTTGAATGAATGAATGAATGAATGAATGGTTGAATGAATGAATGGATGAATGAATGAATGAATGAATGAATGAATGAATGAATGAATGAATGAATGAATGGTTGAATGAATGAATGAATGAATGGTTGAGTGGATGAATGAATGAATGGTTGAATGGATGAATAGATGAATGAATGAATGGTTGAATGAATGAATGAATGAATGGTTGAATGGATGAATGAATGAATGGTTGAATGAATGAATGAATGAATGGTTGAATGGATGAATGAATGAATGGTTGAATGAATGAATGAATGGTTGAATGAATGAATGAATGAATGAATGGTTGGATGAATGAATGAATGGTTGAATGAATGAATGGTTGAATGAATGAATGAATGAATGGTTGAGTGGATGAATGAATGAATGGTTGAATGAATGAATGAATGAATGGTTGAATGGATGAATGAATGAATGGTTGGATGAATGAATGAATGGTTGAATGAATGAATGAATGGTTGGATGAATGAATGAATGGTTGAATGAATGAATGTGCTGCTGTCGGTCTAATTAGTCTTAACGAGCTGAAACCTTCTTGTCCGTTTTAATTGTTTAGACTCATTTGGCTAAAACTATCATTTTTACTTGAATTTCAACAGACCTTTAACCCCTGAGGTTTGTTTTAACAGGTCAAAGGTCACGATGAGCAGGACTTGATGAAATCCACAAATAAAGAATCCAAAATGTTTTAGTATGAGGAAAAAAACTTTAATCTGATTTATATCAACATTTCAGAGGAAAAAAAACGCAGATTCACATTTTGTATTCGTCATTCGTTCGTTTTCTCTTTCTGACTTTTCATACTTATTTCCATTTTATTTATCTTAATTTAGCTTTTTTCTTTTCCATATTCTGTCTTTCTTTCATTCTTTTTGAGCTGCAAGGATGAGTGTTTTAATTAGTGTGTTTGTATTGGCTACAGCCCCCCCACCCCCACCACCGTTGTCATGGTATCTGTCCCTGCAGCTGTTGCCGTGCAACAGGTTGTGCCAGTCGTATTTTATTGGTGTTCAGGTCTAACGGTTTCTAGGAACTGAAGTCATCAGGATCCGAGCGAGTAAAAAAAAAAAAAAAAAANTACAAGTATCAGAGTAGAAGTACAGACGAGTTTCACTTTACTACAAGTATCAGAGTAGAAGTACAGATGAGTTTCACTTTACTACAAGTATCAGAGTAGAAGTACAGACGAGTTTCACTTTACTACAAGTATCAGAGTAGAAGTACAGCAGTAAAGCAGTATTTTGCAATTTATGACGTTTCTTCACTTAAAACACAAAAAAGTTTTTATTCATCAAGATTTTATGTTCATCAGTCAGCTGGTCTGCAGCAGGAAACATGATCATGTGTGTGTGTGTGTGTGTGTGCTGGTGTCTAGTAACGGTGTGTATCGGGTTTCTGCTGGCAGGTTCGTTGCACAGAGACTTCTGGTCATCTGATCCATCTCCTCAGTCAGGGAGGAGCTCAGTAGGTGTGGGGGCGGGGACAAGTAGCCTCCCTCTGGCTGGTGGGGGCGGAGCTTCAGCTCAGAGGGCCAGCGAGCAGGCGGCGCTGAGGAAAACGGTTTCTGTGGACGAGCGTGTGCTGCAGCCATTGGCTGGAGAAAAACGAGAGCTGAGACTGAAGATCAGGAACGTGCATGTGAGTACATGTTATACTACGACCGATTACATGCTACGTACAATGAATTCCATGCTATGCCAGAACCAATGCCATGCTACACTACACATGCTACATTATGCTAAGTACAACAGATTCAATGCTATGTTACAACTGACTGCATGCTAAGTAAAACCGATTCCACGCTACATACAACCGATTCCACGCTACACTAGAACTGATTCCACACTATACTACAGTCAATTCCACGCTATGCTACAACCTATTCCATACTACGCTACAACCGTATCCGTGCTACGCTACAGTTCCACGCTGCTAAGAGAGTTAAACTGTGGGTTTAAACTGTAACAGGAATCAGACGTCTCTGTCTCACAGTCCTTCTGTGGTCCAGGCTTAGCCATATGTCTTTGTAATGCCCCGTTAGCTCCGCCCCCTCCCAGAATGAATAGTCCTGACATGACACAACAGGACAAAACGATGATAAAGACGCACATCTCACCTTAACGAGGACAAAGAGCCCAGCAGAGACAAAGCTAGGAAGCTAACAGACTGAAGCTCTGTGTGTTTGTAGGTGGTTGCTGTCGGTTTCTCTGTAGAGACAGAAAATGCCGCGTGTCGTGGACAGATGGACAGTTTAGTGTGAAGTCACATTAAAGTGGCGTTTAAGTGTCACATGGAAGCTCAACATGTGTTCAGTCTGAACAATAAAAGAAATCCAGTCACATGATCAGCCTCTGGAGTCTGACATCATTTCCTGCCGTTTCGCTCTTTCTGACTCCTCCTTTGTATCCGTGAAGGATTCGATCAATAATAGATCACATGACTGAACAGGAGGAATTTTTCTCTGAGACGATTTTATTGTTCCAAGTCTTTCTAGATTTTTATTCAAGAATATTTTTCCAGAATATTGCCGTATCAAGAAGAACATCTTGAACTTTCTAACATCAAATAAGGTTACTCAGGATAATATTCCACATGTGTCGTATGAAAATGTAAATAAAACCACGCTGGTCAGCTGATCGGCTGTGACATCATCAGTGAGTGATGTCGCTTCAGACGACGTTTTACTTTCTTTTCTTTTCACATTAACAAGCATTTTTGCTGATCTGTGGGCAGATCGCATCTTAAAGTGAGACGTGAAGCTTAGCGTCGTTCACGTGTTTCAGCATACGGATCGGACACATGTAGCGTGTCTGAGCTGAGCTGAATGAAGCCTGATGCATTTTTCATGCAGGACGGCGAATGAGTATTCCAGCAGCAGAAACAGCTTCAGGGAAGAAGGGAATAAAAAAACAAATTAAATTATTATTAAATTATTATTATTATTAGGAACGAAATTAAAGAGGAAAAAATAAGTAAAGAAAAGACACATGAAGGCAAAAAAATAGAAGAAGAAGAAGAAGAGAACCAAGCGTAGATGGAAAGAGGAAAAAGAAGAAAAAAATGAAGGATAGATGGATAGAAGCAAAGAAAGAAGGAAGGAAAGGACAGAAGAAGATAAAGAAAAGAAAGAAGGGAAGAGAAATGAATGATTGATCGACTGAAGGAAAGAAAGAAAGACAGGAGAAATGGAAGAATGAAAGAATAGCAGAAGGAGAGGAAAAAATGAAATCAATAAGGAAATAATGTTTTGCTAAAGTAAGGGAAGAAAAGAAACAAAGAAAGAAAACAAAGGTTGAAGGAAGGACAGAAGGAAAGAGGACAGATGAAGAAAGAAAGGACACAAGGAAACAGAAAATGAAATGGATAAAGAGGGAGAGAAGAAAAGAAAACAAGAAACAGAATAAAAAAAGAACAAAAAGAATCAAAAATCATAAAGGACAGAAAGAAGTAGAGAAAGAATGAAATCAGGAAGAAAACGGAGGGAAAGAATGAAAGAAAGCAGGAAGTAAAACGAGCAGACAAAGTTAGAACTTCTGAAAGATTTAACGAGAAAGAAAGAAAGAAAGAAAGAAAGAAAGACAAAGATATGATATCCTCATGAAGGATTTTTTATGCNAGAAAGAAAGAAAGAAAGAAAGAAAGAAAGACAAAGATATGATATCCTCATGAAGGATTTTTTATGCTGATAAATAAAAGAAAAGTGAAAAAGCTTCAGACTGCAGACGGTTTATATGTTTATATGTCATAAATCATAGTGATACAAAAAAAATCCCCNCCCCCCCCCCATCGACAACATGAATTGTCGGTACCAGCTCTGAACCCCCCCATCACGGAAATACTGCACCGGGTAACACCAGTGACGCCGCTATACATATATAATATATAAATCTGAGGAAATGTCTGAGTTTCAGCAGCTTTTTGTTCTGATTCTGTTTCTGTCCTCAGAGTTCAAACAGACACAACAGCAGGAAGAAGTAAGTGCTGCATCTTCATCACTCCTCATCATCACTCCTCTTCATCACTCCTCCTCACTCCTCATCACTCTTCACTCCTCATCACTCTTCATCACTCATCACTCCTCATCACTCTTCACTCCTCATCACTCCTCATCACTCTTCACTCCTCTTCACTCCTCATCATCACTCCTCATCACTCTTCACTCCTCATCACTCATCACTCCTCATCACTCTTCACTCCTCATCACTCCTCATCACTCTTCACTCCTCATCACTCCTCATCACTCTTCACTCCTCATCACTCCTCCTCACTCTTCACTCCTCATCATCACTCCTCACTTTTCACCCCTCATCACTCTTCATCATCACTCCTCACTTTTCACTCCTCATCACTCTTCATCACTCATCACTCCTCATTACTCTTCACTCCTCATCACTCCTCATCACTCTTCACTCCTTCATTCTTCATCATCACTCCTCATCACTCCTCATTACTCTTCACTCCTCATCACTCTTCATCACTCATCACTCCTCATCACTCTTCACTCCTTCTCACTCCTCATCACTCTTCATCACTCATCACTCCTCATCACTCTTCACTCCTTCATTCTTCATCATCACTCCTCATCACTCCTCATTACTCTTCACTCCTCATCACTCCTCATCATCACTCCTCCTCACTCTTCACTCCTCATCATCACTCCTCCTCACTTTTCACTCCTCATCACTCCTCATCACTCTTCACTCCTTCATTCTTCATCATCACTCCTCATCACTCCTCATTACTCTTCACTCCTCATCACTCCTCATCATCACTCCTCCTCACTCTTCACTCCTCATCATCACTCCTCCTCACTTTTCACTCCTCATCACTCCTCATCACTCTTCACTGTCACTCTTCATCATCACTCATCACTCTTCACTCTTCATCACTCCTCATCATTCCTCATCACTCTTCACTCCTCATCACTCTTCACTCCTCTTCACTCTTCACTCCTCATCACTCTTCATTGCTCTTCATTATTTCTCATCACTCCTCACTCATCACTCTTCACTCCACATCACTCTGCATGGAATGCTGCTGAAAGCTATTTAATCAGTGATGTTTAGATTAAACAGGAATCAATCCTGATTATCTATTAGATTATCATTTAAATCTGGTTACCTGGCTGAGTAACTTCATTACTTTTTCACATGATGACATGATGTCTGACAGATTTAGTGCTTTAATAAATAATATGATGTCTGACAGATTTAGTGCTTTAATAAATAATCATTTAAACCTGTATTTTATGTTTAATCAGACTTTTTCTGACATTAAATCTGGTTTGAAGATCTGAAACATTTAAGTGAAAAAACATGAAAAAAATAGTAGAAATCAGGAAGGAGCAAATACATTTTCATGGCACTTTACACACACACACACACACACACACACACACACACACACACACACACTCATCACCATATTACACGTCAATCTTGTGCGTTAGTGAGATGGATGGTTGAAGTGTGCAAACTGCTTTGTAGCAACTGTTCTGTCACACACACACACACACACACACACACACACACACACACACACANCACACACACACACGCACACACGTGCAAAGGGGGGGCCCAAGGTAGCCATTAAGAATAATGGCCTGCGGCAGTGTGTTGCCATGGTGATGGAAGGAGGAAGAAAGCGGTTTAGAGAACGTGCTAAACGATGGAGACACACACTGTAACGTGTGTGTGTGTGTGTGTGTGTGTGTGTGTCTGCNACGTGCTAAACGATGGAGACACACACTGTAACGTGTGTGTGTGTGTGTGTGTGTGTGTGTGTCTGCACCAACATTAATTTACTGATAATGCACTAAAAGTCGTACATCTCAGCAGCAGAAACTAGATTCGGTTGAACGGACACAAACATGTTGCAGAATCAAACAAAACCAAATCAAAACACACACACACACACACACACTGCTGAGTCGTGACTGGAAGTTTTCTGAGTCATCAGCTTCTTTCTTTCTGATTCCATTAAACCTCCTCACTCATCTTTGCTCTCTCTCTCTCCCTCTCTCTCTCTCTCTCTCTCTCTTGCTCTCTCTCTTTCTCTCTCTGTCTCTCTCTGTCTCTCTCTCTCTCCCTCTATATTTATATGTATATATACATATACATATATATATATATATATATATATGCATCATTACAGATTATATTTATATATATATATGCATCGTTATAGATTATATTTATATATATATGCATCATTACAGATTATATTTTTATATATGTATCATTACAGATTATATTTATATAAATGCATCGTTACAGATTATATTTATATAATCATGATATGCATCATTACAGATTTATTTGTTTATAGTAAATCTGACGATCTGTAAAAATTTCTCATTGTTTGTTGATATTCTTCCTGTTTTCCTGTGATTGGTTGACAAATCATTGTGGGCGTGGCCTGTTTGACATAATCTGTCACAACTGTGGAACACAAAGTGGAATTATTAAAAAAATCAGATTGACAGCAACATGGTAAATGTCGGGAACTCATCTGTCTGACTGGCATTCCCAGACAGGAAGCAGGAATTCTCCTTCAGCCAATCAGAGCGAGTGTGTGTCACGCTGAAGGTTTTCTGTTGTTAGCAGAACTTTACAGGACTGTGATGAGCTCTGTTCTTCCTGTTCGTTTTTTGTTGGTTGGATTTCTTTCAGGGAAAAAAGCAGCTCATGGCTCCCTTGTCCTTTGAATCAGAGGTCAGAGGTCAGGCTGTGATGTAACATCACACCGTGTGCTGCTCTGTAGATCTGAACATTTTAAATCATTTTCTCTTTAACTTTTCATTTTCTGCCTAAAATGCTGGTTTTCTCTCTCTCTGTCTGTCTCTCTATCTGTCTCTGTTTCCCTCTGTCTCACCTGTTGCTCTTCATCAGTTACCATGGAAACAGAGCGGTGCTGAGGTGTTCTGAACCAATCAGCAGCCTGTTGTCAGTCGTTGTTTGTTGCTTTAGTTTCAGATCTGCTTGATCTTCATCCAGAACAGAGCACTCTTAACCACCAGCAGGAAGGAAGCACCTTAGCAACCACTTACCACCACCCAAACAATTACCTAGAATGAATTAGAAACCACTTAGGAACAACTCATCAATCAACCATCTTGAACACCCTAGCAACCACCAAGCAAAGATCCATAACATGCTAGCAACACCTTAGCAACCACTTACTAACACTCCAGCTACCACCCAGAACACATCAGAAACCACTTAGTAAAATCTCAGCAACAAGGCAGAACATCCTAGCAGCCACCAAGCAACACCATATCAATTACTCTGACCTCCATAGCAACTACCAAGCAAACTCTATAGCACTCCAGCAACACCTTAGCAACAACCTAGCAAAGTGGCTCATTTTCCTGCTCTGTTCACATCTGATTAGCTAAATCAGGCACTTGAGGACCAGGATTGACAGCAGCCACAATACCCTAGAAAACACAAAACAATTCCAGGGCAACCCGACCATCTTAGCAACCACCACGTGAAGATCCATAACCCTCTAAATATAACCCTTAGCAACTACTTATCAACACCCTCACAAACACCATGAACACCTTACAACCACCTAAAACCCATTTAGTCAAGTTCCATGAGTTCCTCAATACATTCAAACAGTAACGCTCTATTACCATAGCAACTGTCTGAAACAGGATAATAACCACTTAGCCACGCTTTAACACCCTGATAACACACACACACACACACACCCCATGGGTAAATTTGATGAGTCGGAGTCGTTTTCGCGCTGCAGTTATTCTGCTGCTGCACTGTAAAACCTCAAACCCTTTTTATTTAAAGGACTGTTCCCTTGATTTTGTATGTTTTATCCCAATAAATGCAGCAGCCCACATGCATGTTACGTTACTGACAACTGTTTTCCAAAACATAAAACCTTATCGTAGTTTTCGTGTTATTTTAATCTATCAAACACCTTAAAATTAAAGGCTGCTGACGGTTCGTCTGATTGTAGAAGAGACGGTCGTTTCTATTTCTCAGTAAAAGTTTCTTCCTTGTAGCTCCAAGTTAAACTAAGTAACTGACAAACATGGAAGAGACGTTTTTTTCTCTGTGATGGTATATTTATGTCTCTAAAGTTGATTTTTATGTCGTGCTGGATGACAGTCTGGAAGGTAGGAAAAACAATTGTAATACTTACCACTCCAATAATCTGTTTTGGAAAATGTTTGTCAATAATGTAACGTGTAAATGTGTTGTAGCTCAAACATGCAAAACCACTGGTCTGCTCCTTTAATCTGTTATTTTACTAATTCAGCTAATTGTTGAGTGTATCATGAATGTGTTGATTGTTCTCTCATTACGTGTTTAAAAAGCCTAAAGACGTGAGTTTTAAAGTCACATGAAATGCAAACGTGTTCAAAAATTATATTTTCATTTAATAAATCAACATAAATGATCAGAATAAAGTGCTGATTCATGAGCTGAAATAATTAGAACTCATTGTTTTTGGGTTTTAGGACCATAAACTGTCACATCCTGAGAGAAAATAAAATAATTTTATTGTAATGTTTCACATTTACAATTTTTAATTGTTTATTTTCGTACTAATTGATTAATTGGTTGATTATTTCAGGTGTAATGAAAACTAAATCACAGTTCAAACTGTCCAGTTTTATAACAGAAATATTTTCATTTTTAACAGGATTTTTATTAGTTTTTTAGTCTTTTTACTCAAACTGATGACAAGCTGTACAGATTATGACTTTTAAAATTATATTTTAATTAGATACTATGGTTTTATTTTATACATTTCTGTAATCAGGATTTTTGGCTCGAACATCAAGAAATTTTTTTCTCTTCTCGCTCAGTTTTTCCTCTTTGCTGCTTTTCATCCTTTTGTTCCTTTACAAATCACTGCTGCCCCTCCTCCACCTGTGCACATACGTTGTGTGTGTGTGTGTGTGTGTGTGTGTGTGTGTGTATATGCGTGCAGCCAGAGCCTATGGCCATATGAAAGGCAGCCACACACACACACCGACCCCCGCCATTCGCTCAAACATCTCTATCTTCTTACACTGCAAAAAAATCTGCTTCTCGTATTTTTTTTTTTTTTAAAGAGAAAATCAGGCAGAACTGAGATTATTTCTTCCTGTTTTACAACTCAGCTGCTTTCAGGATGTTTCCAGAATCCAGAGTGATTTTTCTCTCTGATTCTGTTTCCACATCCGGATTGTCATTTCTAGAAGCTTTCTGAAACATCTGCATTGTGTTGGTGAAATAATCTCGCTGCACGACTGAATTCCTCACTTGTTTTTGGAAAATGACACAAAATGTCTTCATATGATGGAGATTTTTAAAGTGTATTCTCCTTCCCTCAGCCACTCGTTCACTATACAGTGTGTGTGTGTGTGTGTGTGTGTGTGTGTGTGTGTGTGTGTGTGTGTGTGCGCGCGCGTGTGCGCGTGAGTGCGTGCGATGCGTCGGGATGCGTCGCCTGGTGAACAGGTGTTCAGTCAGTCAGACTCAGAGCTCCAGGCTGAGGGGCAGACCGAGCCGCTCTCCTCCAGGACGGAGGTTCCTCTCTGGGTTCTGGACATGATCCGGAGCTCCAGAGAGCCAGGGGCTTCAGCCTGAGCTGTAACCCAGAGACGGAGCCTGATGCTGGGCTGACTCTGCTGCTGAACAGCCTGTGCTCACCAGCGGAGCTCCTCGCCGTGAGTATGACGAGCCAATCAGCAGCCAGGATCTCATTCATTTCGTTCAGCAAAACTTACTCGCACACTTCTGATATTTGTTGAATTTGATCTGGTTTATGTTTGAAGTCTTTATTTGCAGCGTAACTTTGATTTACCACCTAAAAGTTGCTCTGTAAAAACATCCTTTGCCAGACACGAAACTTTAGCTGTTTCTATAAAATTCTTGATTCTAGAATAAAATCCATGAAAAAAATCTACAAATATAAACTTAAGTTTTTTTTTATGGAAAAAAGTCCAAAATAATTCCAGAAAGGTTTTGATTTTCTGCTTGATTTGTTAAAACAAAAACGAAAATCTAAAAAAACATCAGGGTTAAAAAAGAAATGTAAACCTGTCATCTAAAAAAAAAACAAAAAAAACTTAACTGCCAGTTTCTTAATTCTACAAAAAACAAAATAAAAAACATGGTGGCTTTGTGGTTATGTTGTGGTTACGTTCTGGTTATGTTGTGGTAACATTGTGTTTATGATGTGGTAACATTGTGTTTATGTTGTGACATGTTTATGTTGTGGTTACTTTGTGGTTATATTGTATTTATGTTGTGTTCATGTTGTGGTTACATTGTGGTTACGTGGTGTTTAAGTTGTGGTTACATTGTGGTTACGTGGTGGTTACATTGTGGTTACATTGTGTTTAAGTTGTGGTTACATTGTGGTTACGTTGTGTTTATGTTGTGGTTACGTTGTGGTCACGTTGTGTTTATGTTGTGGTTACGTTGTGTTTATGTTGTGGTTACATTGTGTTTATGTTGTGATGTGTTTATGTTGTGGTTATGTTGTGGTCATATTGTGTTTATGTTTTGGTTACATTGTGTTTATGTTGTGGTTACATTGTGTTTATGTTGTGACGTGTTTATGTTGTGGTTACGTTGTGGTTACGTTGTGTTTATGTTGTGGTTACATTGTGTTTATGTTGTGATGTGTTTATGTTGTGGTTATGTTGTGGTCATATTGTGTTTATGTTTTGGTTACATTGTGTTTATGTTGTGGTTACATTGTGTTTATGTTGTGACGTGTTTATGTTGTGGTTACGTTGTGGTTACGTTGTGTTTATGTTGTGGTTACATTGTGTTTATGTTGTGATGTGTTTATGTTGTGGTTACGTTGTGGTCACGTTGTGTTTATGTTGTGGTTACGTTGTGACGTGTTTATGTTGTGGTTATGTTGTGGTAACGTTTGTATCTTGCCTCTGTGAGACCTTGAAAGCGACACGTTTTGCAGATTGTTAATCGTTATTGAAACGTTTTTGTCTCCTTGGGCGACATGACTGTAAAACTCTGAACTGTTGGAAAATGAACGACGAGTGAGAACTTCCTGGATCCACGCTTCTTCCTTCACACTTTCACACCTGCCAAACTAGTTTATTGACTGTGTGTGTGTGTGTGTGTGTGTGTGTGTGTGTGTGTGTGAGGTCGGACAGTAAGGTCTGTCGGCTGGCTGAGAGGTGGAGTCGTAGGTCGGCAGGAGATGTACTGATCAAAGATCTGATTTGCCACCCAGGAAACCCCAGATCGTCACTGAGCCTGGACAGGTAAGGGGCGGGGTCAGATGGGTAGCATTATTGCCGCACAGTGATGCGCGTCCTGGTTTGCACGTTCTCTTTAGCTCATTGCTGCTTCATGAGGAGGAGGAGGAGGAAGAGGAGGAGGGCTCGCTTTGTCTTCATTCTTCATCTTTGAAGGCAAAGTGTGATGAAGATGCGTCTGTGGCGACAAAGTAAAGTT
This sequence comes from Lucifuga dentata, assembly GCA_014773175.1. Taxonomy (NCBI): domain Eukaryota; kingdom Metazoa; phylum Chordata; class Actinopteri; order Ophidiiformes; family Bythitidae; genus Lucifuga; species Lucifuga dentata. The sequence continues at coordinate 12,750 of VXCM01004865.1, forward strand.
TATATGTAAATAAACGTTGTAGTGCGGTGGCGTTGAGGAGAGGAAGGTTTTGGTTTTTTGGTGTGTAATAAACCTTACAGCCTCATGCTAGTCTGCTTTTCTGTTGTTTTCCCTTCAGAAAGTGACAATGGTCTTCCTCCCCTCTCTCCTCCTCTTCCTCCCTCCCAGACATTTCCCCATCATCATGACGCAGCAGATGCAGAACCTTCAGCTGTCTCAGAACAGGAAGTGCCCTGGTGGCCCCGCCTCCCCCAGTGCTGCCAAACGCCTTTACAGGAACCTGTCAGAGAAGCTGAGAGGAAGCACCTCCTCCTTCGAAGACACGTACTTCTTTGGCAAGTCGGACCGCCTGCGCAAAGCCTCAGTGAGTGTGACAGAGTGGGAGGAGTCAGCACATGGTTTGACAGCTGATTGGCTGAATGGATTTGATCAGATCATTTCTGAGATGGTGAACGGTGAGAATAAATCTCCTCACTGTTTTGGGGTTTTGCTGTCAGTTTTGTTTCCATATCATCAAAATATGAACGACTTTCATTTTTCATTTTAGTTTCTCTGAGATTGTTCCAGAAAGTTCCCTGAATGTCTGCGTGCAGCTTCCTGTCCAGAGGCTCTGCAGAACATTCCCAGAACATTCCCCAAACCTTCTGTAAAATATAAGCTCATGAGGGAATGTTTTCTGAAGCTCTTATCATATAACCCGATAGGAATATTCAGGAATATTCAGGAATATTCAGGGCTGTAAGCACATAACCATGAAGGTTCTTTATGCAGAACATCTGTGAAAATTCTAGGAACCAACAAACCAAATATTGATCTTCAGTCCAGTAAATGCTGTAATAAATGAAAGATCGATACTCATCTGATTAACACTCATCCTCCATCCATCCTTCAACCTGCCGCTCATCGTCATGGTTACAACACAAAACCAGACACTCACCAACATGTACCGACATAAATACTAATAATACTTATACATGTTTTATTTATAGAGTACTTTTCTAAATACTCAAAGATTGATGCTGTAAATGGATTTTACAGAGGTACAGTGGTCTGACTAAAGTCAGCTGAGTCTGACCTCCAAACATGGCCGCCGTACAGACGATAAGCCGTTTGGTTTAGGGATCAACATTTCCTCTGGGTGTCATGCCTGCGACATGATGGACATGTAGCAGTGTCACAATGCTAACATGACTAAAAAGAAGCTACCTGAGGTCTCAGGTATTTGATAGGAAGTACGTGTTGTGTTCAGGTGCTGCAGGGCAGCGAGTGTTTGTTTGAGGCGGTGGAGCAGCAGGACCTGGACACGGTGCAGATCCTGCTGTACCAGAACACGGCGGAGGAGCTGGACCTCAACACGCCCAACAGCCAGGGCCTCACACCGCTCGACATCGCTGTCATGACCAACAACACGCCTATCGCCAAGCTGCTGCTGAAGGCTGGCGGCAAGGAGAGCCCGCACTGTGAGTACTTCCTGTCTTCCCTTTCTTTTGTTTTTGGAGAACATGTGAAGAATCTCCGTGTTGCTGTTTGACCTCCAACAGCTCCACATGCTACACATGATGTCATCACCTGTGGCATGTACATGCTCATGCTGTTGCTCTGTAGCCACGCCCCCATGGCTGTGAGCAACAGCATGAGCATGTATGTGTTTGTGTTTGTGTGTGACAGCCATCCTCGCTGAGTCGTTGCATGTTGTGTGTTTTGTAGTCATGAGCGTGGAGAGTCGCGAGGCTCACCTGAGCAGTCTGGTGGAGGAGGCGGAGCTTCGTGCAGCGGAGCTGGCAGCTCAGGCTCAGAGGGACGGCGTCTCTCTGGAGGCGTGTCACAAAGACAAGCAGCTCCGAGCGTGGGAGTGGAGGACCAAGCTGTACAAACGCATGAGGACGGGCTTCCAACACGCACGTGAGACAACACGCTCACCTGTGTCTGTGTGTGCGTGCGTGTATCTGTGTGTGTGGATCCATGTATGTTGTATGTAAAGTCGTCATACCACATGTCAGAGTGATGTCATAAAGTCAGACCTGACTGATGATTGGTTACTTTCTGGTCACATGTCACATACACTCCTGACTGTGTGTTTGATGAGTCGTCAGATTTCGGCGTGTTTGTTCATCACCTGGTCATATTGTGTGTTGTGTGTGTGTTGTGTGTGTGCCCCCCTGCTCAGGTCCCCCGGAGGCCCCGTCTATGGTCCGACTGAGCGTGAGCAGTAGCACCTCGCTGTCCGTCACCTTCCAGGAACCGCAGTGTCTCAACTCCACCGTGGTGACCAGATACCGAGGTCCATGCACGCACACACATACACACACAAACACACACACACCACAGAAACCTGAAGTCATGGAGAATCTGAGGTTTAATGTTTCCATCAGCAAGGTGATTTGTAATTTTAAAAAGACATCTACTTCGTGTGTGTGTGTGTTTCTGTGGTGTGTGTGTGTGTGTGTGTGCGTGTGCGTACGTGTGTTGTGTGTGTGTGTGTGTGTGTAGTGGAGTGGAGCTGTCTGAAGGATTTCTCTCTGCTGGCTGGAGATCTGCTGCTGGATAATCTTCAGACCCTCAGATGCACCATCAGCGGACTCACCACGGTACACACACACACACACACACAACACTTAAATATACACTTACCACCGTACACACACACACACATCCTCCCTGCTCATCAGGCTGTTGTCATGGTGACTGAAATTGAATTCCTAACTCTGCACTGCTGCAGATGATTGAATTAAGAACAGATTTTTTTATTTCATGTCTCAGATTTTACTAACAGTACTGGGATAATATTTCAGAATGATTCATAACACGCAGAAATAAAAGTGAACCGCAGTGAGGTCATGTGCTGACCTTTACACCCTAACCCTAACCGCCATGACATCAGAGGACGAACCCTTTGACTTTTCATCTCGCACCACCAGCAAGTCAAAGCTAACACTTGTGCAACACAGGGAACCTGAGGAATTAATGACTTCAGTTGATAATGTACCATGCTAACATGCTAACATGACACTAGAATGCTACGCACATTGACATGCTTTTTGGTATCATGCTATGATGCTAAATAGGACATGCTAAATGTTAACATGTCACACCACCTGCAGGTATGTTTTCATGTTAATGTTAGCATTCACCTAAAGCTTGCTATGTTAACTAAGATAGCATGCTAATATGTTAGCTAACATGGCATGCTAATATGCTATGTTAGCTAACATAGCATGCTAATATGCTATGGATCTGAACAGTTTGTATTTGCTCGATCTGTAAGGTAATAGTGAAAAGGTGTTTTCACGTTTCAGGGTCATGTGTACTATGTGCGGGTGTCGGCCTTTAACATGAAGGGGTGGGGTCCTCCTGCCTGCTCGCTGCCGCCCTCTGCTGCTGCCTCCAGTAAGTTCAGCTCAAACGCTTTCTGTCTGATCCAATAAGATGGCAGGAGTTTATTTCTTTAAACGCCGTTACTGTGAACTTCCTGTCTGAGCTCAAACTAAAAATTATTTATGATTTCAATTAATCAGTCGACTTGGTAATAATATTAAATGTTTGTCTTTTGTTCCTAAAGTGATTCTTCAGTCTGAGTATGGCTAGGTGGTTCCCATATGCTTTTAGGTGGTTGTTATACAATACAATACAAAAGTCTACAACATATAATAAATAAAAATAAAACTACAATATGTCCAGATAAATCAGTTCTTATTCCTGATTCCAACAGCAGCAGGCATCAGAAACCGCCAGACGTTAACTAACCGGTGTTCTGGGTGGTTGGTTGTGTACATATGTGTGTGTGTGTCTGTGTGCATGTGCGTGTGCGTGTGCTTGTCTGATTTTACAAAATGAGTGGGTTTGTTTTCCACGTGTCCGTGTTCGCCAGTCAGCTGCTTTATTTGCTTTGTCATTGTTCTCTGTAGAGAAAACGTGTTTTTTGGAGTCGTTATGGATGGTTGTGAGTTGATAAAGGTAAACGGATGTCAGCGTGATTACCTTTCAGCAGCAAGTCACCGAGTTTGTGTTCAGTCACCTGAAAGCCTCATCGAGAACATCAGCCTCATCTCTCCGTCACGACTCTGAATTCAAAGCAGTTTAGCCTTGAGCTGTCTGTGTGTGTGTGTGTGTGTGTGTGTGTGTGTGTGTGTGTGTGTGTGTGTGTGTGTGTTTTCAGGCTGGAGGGAGAGTGACGGCAGGGAGTCCAGGAGACGAGGACACATCGAGAACATGGAACGTCTCCTGCAGCAGGTCCGAGCAACACACACACACTNCACACACACACACACACACACACACACACACACACACACACACACCTGCATCATGTTGATGAGGTCATATCAGCTGTGGAGGGTTTTTACGTGTGTAGAACAGGAAGGAGATGATCGACACGTTCTCTGCTGGGCTCATTACTTATCAGTCAACCCTAAGCTGTTTTGTTTCCTGTCAGACTCGTCTAAGCTGCAGAACCCGAGCAGGAAGCAGTCGGTGTCCAGGAGCCTCAAACACCTGTTCAACTCCTCCAACAAATTTGTGAAAACACTGAAAAGGTCAAAGTTCATCTGTTAATTCTCTATCATACATGTAGACATTCCTGGTGCTTAAAGGACCATACCGGTGATTTTGCATGTTTAAACCTGCCTACATTTGCCAGATCCCCAAATCTTTCTAAATCAAAGGTGACTCAGTATCAGAGTAAGTACTTCCTGTCTGTTAAGAATAAACTCGGAGGTTTTACTTCCTGTAGGTCACGTCTGGGTTGGAAAGCCGTTTGACCTGTTGAGCCTTTAGGGTCGTTGTCCCGCCGAAATCTTGAGCCCCGTCCCAACTGGGACGGGGCTCAAGATTTCGGCGGAACAACGACGATGAGCTCATGCAACCCTGTACCATGAGGCTCCGCCCCCACGCCTAACAGTGGCACCAAGCACGCCTCTTTGTACTCTTTTCCTGGACGCCGCCAAACTCTCTGCACGCCGTCAGAGCCAAACAGCTTTATTTTGAAGGTTCAGGTTTGTCCTCGTGTAGCAGCCAACGTCCATCTGGCTTCCTGGCGTCGCTGCTTGAGTAACGGCGTTGGACGAGGCGTCTGTCCACGGAGCTCTGACCTGTCCGTGTCCTCCTGATTATGAAACTCTGATGCAGCTTCAGCTAGCTGGGAGGCATCACGCGTCTGTCCTTCAGTGCTAGCTTAGCAACATGCTAACAGCTCTCTGTGATGTCTCTGAGCTGCACCTGCTGCTTGGTGACCTCTGACCCCTGCTTTTAAACCTTTGGATCACCTTCACCACAGCATTTCTGCTTATTAGCAAAGTTTTAGCGATGTTTTGGTACCAACTTTGCTTTTATGCAACTCAGCGATTCTTTTTTCACATCTTCTGACAGTTCGCTCCACATGCAGCCATTTTTACTACGTTCCACAAACGTTACACCACGCTGTTCAGGTGTGTAAAGCATGAGAAGGAGACAGGTGTTAAAACAGGAAGTGTGTGTAGCATCTGCTGACACATGCTGCTTTGTTAGAGGTGTACTTCCTGTGAAACTATATTATGTAGAATATCAGTTAATACAAATTACTATTTTAGTTTATTATTAGTAATTAGTATTAGTATTTTCCCAATTTCAGTTATTGTTAAATGTGCTACAATAAAGTCTCAACAGGTCAAACGGTTATCCAACCCAGACATTACATACAGAAAGTAAAAACTCTGATTTTCGTACACACAGACAGGATGTACTTCTTCTGACTGATACTGTATATACACACGTTACAATTCAACGTCTCACCTGATAACAGGTACGTCTGAATGTCGACGGGATGGTCATTTTAATTTTTCTATAAAAGTCGTCTTCTCCTGGGACGATATTCCCGGCGGAGATGTACATTTTCTTCCGTGTAGCTCCGTGTTTTAACTGTGAGAATCGGTGTCACAGATACATCAGCTGATCACCTGATGACATATGACCAATCAGACATCAGCGTGTCACCATTGCTGTGTGCAGGGGCGTCTACCTGGCTGCTGTTTTCTACCATAAGGACAGTTTGCTGGTGACGGCAGAGGATCAGCTCCCCATCGTGGAAGTGGACGACTCCTACAGCAGCACCCTCATGCATGACTTCCTGTGGTTCACGAAGGTACGAGGCCGCACGCCAGACCGTCTGCATCAGCTGCTGCTCACCTCATCTCTCCCTGTCTGCCTGCCTACCTGTCTATCTGCCTGTCTTCCTACCTGTCTGTTTGTCTGTCTGTCCCCCTGCAGCTTTCCTGTATGTGGGAGGACATCCGGTGGCTGAGACAGAGTATGTCAGTGTCTATGTCTTCGTCGTCCACCCTGCAGGCCCGACACAAGATGCTGAGCGCCGCCGGGCAGATGCAGGTCAGCGGCTCCAGACATTCAGACCAGAACAAACGATCTGCAGATCTGAAAATATCTTATGTAATCATTTACCTGGTCTGCATGCAGAACCTTCTGGGGACGCACAACCTGGGTCGGGTCCACTATGAACCCATCAAGGATCGCCATGGTAACGTGCTGCTGGTAACTATCCGTGACGTGGAGAACCAACGCACGTTCTTCAGCGGGAAGTGGGTGCAGGTAACCAAGCTGCAGAGCCAGAGGAAGTCTCTGTCCACGCCCGAAGAGCCGTACGCCCTCGACATCCTCATCATCACCATGCAGGTGAGACGCCACGGGTCTACACGGATAAAACGGGGGGCAAACATGGAAAAGAAAGAACACGGTTAGGGGTCANGGGGAGAGGGGTGGCATGAAGGATCACCTGAGGGTCACCTGTGTGGCCCAGGTGTTCGATGTTTGGACAACAATGACATAGAGAGTAACTAAGTACATGAAGAGTAACTAAGTACATTTATTTAAATACTCTTTATCTAAACTTTACTTCAGTTTCTCCATTTTGGAGCCGTTGTCCACTTACTGTGGTCCTCCTGGTCCAGCCTCTTCTCTCTCACCTTTCATCTGGGATACTAAACCCTGACCCCCCTGAGTCCTGGTTTAGCTCAATAACAGGCGTTTTTTTCTTTCTGACTCCGCCCTCCAGGACATTTTGGCGTACCAGCAGCGGAGCACCCACCGTCTGGCTCCAGGTCTTTACCTGGGCTACCTGAAGCTCAGCAGCTCTGTGGACCAGATCAAAGTCCTGGTGTCTCAGCGGACTCCCAACATGCTTTGCCACACCCGCGTCCGAGACAACGCCAATGTGTCCCGGTACGCGGTTCTTCTTTTCTGATGTTAATGTACAGCTTCTCGTGTTTTTCTCTTTAGAGTCCAGAGAGACCGCTGACTCTGTGTGTGTGTGTGTGTGTGTGTGCATGCGCGTGTGTGTGTGCGTGTGTGTGTGTGTGTGACAGGGAGGAGTGGGAGTGGATCCAGAGTCTGGCAGCTGCAGGAGAGAAAGAGAGGATGGGGGAGGAGAGTGAGGGGGTGGAGCCCAGGGCAGAAAGCCACGCCCCTTTACTGTACTATGAGCTGCAAATAGCCATTAAAGCTTTGCTGAAACACATCAACCTACCTCTGCACCAGGTACACACATACACACACAGATGTGTGTTTCTTTGTGCTTGTAAATGTGTGTTTGTGTGTGTCATAATGTGTGTGTTTTTTTGCGTGTATGTTGTAATGTGTGTAAATGTGTGTATTAGATCAAAATTGAACTTAGCCTAATGAAAGTTGAGAGATCAGTGTGTGTGTGTGTGTGTGTGTGTGTGTGTGTGCATATTCATGTATGTGTTAACATGTTTGTGTGTGTTGCAGGCGCGTCTCTTCCGTCTCTACAGTCAGGAAGTGGTGGAACTGGGTCACGGCGTTTCCTTCCTGTTGCTGCTGCCGGTGGCTGATGATGTTTGCTCCGCCCCCGGACAGACCAACCCATACACACCTCTGTCTGGATTCCTGTACCTGCCGCTGCAAATGTTTGAACTGGGTATGAACACACACACACACACACACACACACACACTCTGNCTGCCGCTGCAAATGTTTGAACTGGGTATGAACACACACACACACACACACACACACACACTCTGCTCACTAGCGTGTTGCTGCATGTTTCAGCAAATCCTATGATGTTCACATGCTAAGTTGTTTATGGTGGTTGCGAGATGGTTGCTATGCGGTTGCTATGCTCTCTGGGTGATTGTCAGGATGTCACTAGTTGGTTGCTAAGTACTTAATGGATATTCAGGTTTGGTTTCTAGGAAGTTGGTAAGTAGCAGTAGTAAAATTAAGTAGTAACCAGTGTAAAAGTAAAAATGCTTTTAGCGAGAAATTAAAAACAACCTCAGATATCCGTGTTATCAGGTGAAACGTTGAACTTTAAGGTGTGTGAATCACCTGAACATTTGATTCAGAAAGATCAGAGGATTTGCCAAAATAATAGCGAAACTAAAACATGGTTTAATGTTTGGAAGATGGTTGTTAGTAACAACCTGCAGGTTTGATGAAAATGAATTTAATTGGTTCCTGCTCCTCTCTGCGTTTTTGTCGTTAGTTCACTTCTGCTCCTACAGAGAGAAGTTCATCAGCCTGTGCTGCCGCCTCTCCTCCGTGCTGGACCTGGACGCGCTCATTACCCAGCAGGCATTGCGGGAGGCCATCACGGATGCCGAAGTGTCCACGGCCAAGCAGACGCACCAGCTCGTCCTGGACTACATCCAGGTAAGACAGGTNGCCGAAGTGTCCACGGCCAAGCAGACGCACCAGCTCGTCCTGGACTACATCCAGGTAAGACAGGTGAAGCCGCTGCTGCGGCTCAGGCAGCGCCGACCTTTGCAGATCCACATTCTGAATGCTTGGTGACCTCTGACCTTTCCTATAATACCACCACCAGAACTGAAATGAAGGCGTGGAAACATAAAACCAAGACAGGGATACTGGCATTTAAACATCTGTACATCATCCATTCATTCATCCATTCATTTATCTATCAACCATTCATCCATCCATCATCCATCCCTTCATCCATATTCCACTTCTTGTCTGGTTTACTGATTTGTGACACAAAAGAAACAGGAAGTGGCTCATATTTGACCGTTAGCTAGCTGTACTTCCTGTAGCAGAAACAGCTAACGGTGGAGTGAAATTAGCTTAGCGGTGACTTTTAGTCTCTATAGAAACGGTGATATAACAGTTTTTTTTACGCTCTGCTTTTCTGCAGCAGCTGGACGAGATGCGGCGTGACATTCGCTGGATCACCGATGCGCTGCAGTACGCCCGGTACAAGCGGCCTCGCAGCGGCGTGCCCATCACCTGTCTGCTGGACGTCAACGCTCCAGAGGCCAACTCTGGCCAGAAGACCGACTCCACATCCTCCGCCATGGACTACCTGCCTACACCTTCACCCTCACCTGAACTCCGCAGGAGGAAAGCCATCAGCGGTGAGTCGTCATGTGACGGCTTTACACGCTAAACAAGTCACATGTCCTTTTCCATGAACAAACTTCATTCAGTGTAAAAGACCAAAAACACTTTAAACATTTACTAAACATTTTTAACATTTACTGAGTGTGTGTGTGTGCGTGTGTGTGTGTGTGTGTGTGTGCGTGCGTGCGCGTGCGTGTGTCCTGTCAGACTCCCTGCTGGGTNGTGTGTGTGTGTGTGTGTGTGTGCGTGCGTGCGCGTGCGTGTGTCCTGTCAGACTCCCTGCTGGGTTCAGATGAAGACGGGTCATCGGAGGTTTTCCTGCCTACAGACAGTGATTATGACTCCAGCGACGCCCTGAGCCCCCGTGAGCTGGATCTGCTCTATACGCCCCCGCAGGATTTTTCCCAGCATGCCGTGCACTCGCTGGGCGGCAGCGCTCCAGACGTGCTCCAGATCCACGAGCTCAGGTAGGATTTAGAGCCGGAGCTCTTTGCGTTTGGTCCTGATGTTCTCTAAATGTCTGCAGAGACACCAGGACGCCGCTGACCACAGTCAGGCACACGCCGCTCGCCCACCGCTCGCCCGCCGCTCGCCCGCCGCTCGCCCAGCCATTTAAAGAGCTCAGAAACGAGCTGACTTCCTGTCCTGACAAATCTTAACTCATCATGCACAGACGCTGTGAAACAGACAGTCTGCTGCCATTTGTGGTTCTCGTGCTTTCGTGACGACCGTGCACTTCAGCTCCAGGACTTTTGGTGGCGCTGTAGGACAAAGCTGCTCTTAACCGCCACGAAACAGGAAAAAGAAACCTGTTTCCTGTTCAATCAACAAAACATGGAGGCTGAGAAAAGAGATGATGAAGATGAGGATTTGCTGTTACTTTGATTGGCTGGAAGACAAGAAAGTTGTTTGTCGTTTGTTTTATCTCTCTCTCTCTCTCTCTCTCTCCCTCTGCTTCTTCACTTGGCCAACCATTGATGAAGGTGCATTTACGTCTAACGGCGTCCATGTTGTTTTTAAGGCGTGGCCGGGCGAGGTTTATATCTGACAGATGTTTCCTTCTTGTGTTTGACAGGTACGGCGTCTGTCCATCCTCTGACTCCGCCCTCTTGCCATCGCTGACGGATCCAAACACTTGTCTCTCCTCCTCCTCCTCCTCCTCCTCCTCCCTTCTCCCCCTCTCCCCCCCTCTCCACAAAAACCTNCCCTTGTCCCTCCCTCTGTCTGACACCACCAGGACTCTGGAGGGCCTCTCCCTCTGCAGGAGCCTTCAGGAGACCACGCCCTCCACGCCCGTCACGCCCTCCACGCCCGTCACGCTCTCCTCCCTTACACCCCCGAGGATGCTGGCCAACCCCCCTGCAAAACGCAAACTTCTCTCCCGGAGCCACAGGGGCCAGTACTTCAGCGGGCCTCAGCGCTGGCTCCGGGGCCACAGCAGCGAGATTCATGCCGGATCCTTGTCCGAGGGAACCTACACCAAGCAGCTGGATCCAGATCCGCTCGCACCAGGAAATCTCTCCTGCACCACTTACGTAACTCACGCCTCCTGCGTCCTGGAGAGCCGGCGGGGTCGACACAGGGAGCCGCGGCCTCACGTTCGCCGGATCTTTGTGGAGCCTTGCGAGGATCTGTTGCCGGGCCAGGGAAGGAGCAGCTGGGAGGAGGAGGAGGAGGAGGAGACGGTGACGGCTGCAGGCGTGTCGGTCGTGGCAGAGGTGGAGTCAGGAGGAGAAGGGGAGGAGCCAGGAGGAGCCACCGCCCAAGATGTAGACTCAGATGACCAAACCAACGCGCAGGTTTCAGAGATACTCAGCAGCACGCTCTGAGGCTAACAGCGGCCAAGCTAGCAGCACGTGGTCAGACGATAAAACAGGCAGAGATTTTTATTATTATTAGAGAATAAATTATAAAATCAGTTTCCATTTTGATCTAAATGACATTTTGATGTGAGGAACCAAAAAAACAAATGAAACTGTAAAGCAAACAGGAAATGAAACGAAACTTGAATGCAAACCAGCGCGAACTCAGCAACTCTTTGATCTTTACCACCGTCTTCGTCTGTTTGGCGGCTCAGACTTGATCAGACTCGATCAGACTCGACTCAGACTTGATCAGACTCGATCAGACTTGACTCAGACTCGATCAGACTCGACTCAGACTCAATCAGACTCGATCAGACTCGACTCAGACTCGATCAGACTCGACTCAGACTCAACTCAGACTCGATCAGACTCGATCAGACTCGACTCAGACTCGACAGACTCAGCCTGTCAGACTTGACTCTTCAACTTAATGCTGGCATTGACTTAGCTAACATGCTAAAATTGCAAATTAACACGTTAACATTCAGCATGGTGCTATGTAAAGCATGTTAATATGTGGTAGTTAGCATGTTAGCATGCTAATGTTTAGTTTAAGTGATTTAAACGTTTTGCTGTTGTAAATGACCTGGCGTAGCTTTAACGTTACCTGAACGTTTTGACCAGAACGCGTCAGGATCCAACGTGACCTGATGGGACATTTAAGGACCTATGTCATTCCCTCTGCCACAGCGACGTCACATGACCAGCATCATGTGACGTCGCTAGGAGCAGGCTCAGAACTCTGTAAATCGTAGACTCAAATAAAGTTGCTGGTTCAACTCTGCCAAGCCTCAGCACTCATGGCATCGACTGTTACAAAGAGAAAAATCAATGCAAAGACAAACAGCTTCCTGTTTCCAAAGGCAAACAGGAAGTGTGCCTCCAAACAGGAAGTTTGCACTCGACTGCATGTCGACTAAAATGACTTTGACTTTTCAAAGGACTTTTTAAAGTGTTTGAAAGTTCTAGAAAGGCGCTTTGTTCTCTCGTCACCTCAGCGTCTCTCAGAGCAACGCGTCATTTTAAAATCTTTAATTATGAGGAAATTAAAACGTTTAAGAAATCAGAAATAAACATGACTTAATCACTAAAATGTGAAACATCAAGCTGACCTCACTTCCTGTTTCACTACTCAGCCAGAGATTTATGAGATGCTAAGTGATGATGATGATGATGATGATGATGATGATGATGGTGATGATGGTAATGATGATGATGGTAATGATGATGGTGATGATGATGATGGTGATGATGGTGATGGTGGTGATTGTAATGATGATGATGATGGTGATGATGGTGATGGTGGTGATTGTAATGATGATGGTGATGGTGATGATGGTGATGATGATGAGATGATGGTGACGATGAATATTATGATGATGATCATGATGAGATGATGGTGATGATGAATATTATGATGATGATGATGATGATGATGATGGTGATGATGGTAATGATGATGATGGTAATGATGATGGTGATGATGATGATGGTGATGATGGTGATGGTGGTGATTGTAATGATGATGATGATGGTGATGATGGTGATGGTGGTGATTGTAATGATGATGGTGATGGTGATGATGGTGATGATGATGAGATGATGGTGACGATGAATATTATGATGATGATCATGATGAGATGATGGTGATGATGAATATTATGATGATGATGATGATGATGATGATGGTGATGATGGTAATGATGATGATGGTAATGATGATGGTGATGGTGATGATGATGATGGTGGTGGTGATGGTGATGATGGTAATGATGATGGTGATGGTGATGATGGTGATGATGATGAGATGATGGTGACGATGAATATTATGATGATGATGGTGATGATGATGATGATGATGATGATGATGATGGTGGCGATGTGTTCCATGGTGAATGAGCTTCAGTCAGGTGAAGAGTCGTGTTCGTGGTTCCACGCACTCGTTACTTCCTGTGTTTTGTTTTGCTGATCTCTGATTGGCTCCATTTGATCAAATAAAACTAAAGGTCCGTCGTGACGCTCGACAGCAGAAAGTATTTTGGTTATTTCTCTGACCTGAAGACGTTTGAAACCAGCATGAACCGGTTTTTTCCTGTGTTTATCTGAAGCTTTGTGTCCAGTGGGGTTCAGCATGAGCATGTCAGGGGTCAAAGGTCGTGTTTTGTTGCCTGTTGTGCTCTTTATGTTGCTCGTGACCTTTCTGTTTGTGAGATGTTTCCGTTGGTTCATGCGATGGACGCCACGCTGTCCATGTGTGTTTGAACATGTGCACGTTGTTCACGTGCACGTTATTCAGGCGTTTGAACAGTTTGTCGTTTGCAGGTCATGAAATGTTTGATGCCGTTTAAACCGGCAGCTTTTCTCATCCTTCTTTTTATCTCTGATTCCTTCAAACCAGCGACAAAGTTTTGGTTTTAATAAAGATCAGCGGCTTCAGGAAGTTTCAGGAGGTTTCCGTGGGATTTTCCTGCAGTGATCCGTCTGATCCGTTTCAGATCCTGACCCTCATTTGAAGAAACTTCCTGAAATGCTGATTTATTCAAACAGGCAGAAATAATCAGTTTTACTGGTCTGAAGAAAATCAATGAGACAAAATGATTGGATCAGATTTTTACAGTGTTATTCGTAAAGATGTAAGTATTAATTTACAGTATAATTTTGACAGTATTTAGTTTTTATTAAAATTTGTATGACAGATTTTCAGTTATTTCTCTTGTTATTCTTTATTATGCACTAAAAATAACTTCATGTATTAGCTATTTCTGTAATTTTACGCTGTAAAATTCATTTGAACAAAAGTTCTTTGTTTTAAAAGCAGAACATCAGTTTTGTCTCTGATTTTCTTGTGAATTTAATTTATGTTGTAGAATAATTTTTTGGAATAAGAAACACCAAAGCTGTGGTGAGTTTTAGCATCAGTCCAGATTTAGGAGGACGATGGTCAAACGTTGGACTCAGGAGTCTTTATGTCACTTTTTATTCCAGGATGTTGAATCATGTGTTTGTCGTGTTTCTGAAGCCTGTTTTTATGATTTTACTGTTTTAATCTCATGTTGGAATGAAGCTCTGCAGACATCTGACAAACACGTTTACTTCATATCAGCCTTCCTGTGTTGGACAGAACGATCTCATTAGCCTGCTCTCTGTTGTAACACAAAATGGCCTCTAGATGGCGATATTTCTGATGACTGACAGCGACAGTAAATTTCTCCCAGCCAATCATCTTCAGTGTTTGTCCTCCAGGTGATGGTGCTGTGGACCAAACAGAGCTCAAAGCCAACGCCTTACCTCAAAGCTAACGCTACAGCTCAAAGTTAATGCTAAAGCTCAAAGCTAATGCTTAAGCTAAAAGCTAACACTAAAGCTGAAAGCTAACGCTTAAGATCAGGGACTCAAAGCTAATGCTAAAGCTCAGAGCTAACACCTAGACTCATAGCTAATGATAAATTTCAGAGCTAACACCTAAGCTCAGAGATAATGCTCAGAGCTAATGCTAAAGCTAGCACACTGCTGACCTTTCAGAAGAATTTCATCAAAGTAATAGCAGCAAGAAGTGTAAACAGCAAGTTACACTAAAGCGCAAACTGCATATGAGCTTTTATTCTGAAAGGCCAGCAGATTGCTAGTGTTAGCATTAGCTCTGAGCTCACTAAACAATGATTTTGGTTTTCTTTTTATGGATTTTTGACAGTGTCGCTTGCTTCATATTAAGTCCAAAGGGGAAGAAAGTTTGGTCCACAGTGCCACCAGCTGGAGGACAAAGATGGAAGGTGATTGGCTGAGAGGAATTTACTGTCACTGTGAGTGCGACTCTGAAATAGCACATCAGAAAGAACATCTACAGGCCGTTTTTGTGAGCATGTACACATGGAAACATTTCTCCTAAATAATTTCATGAAGTTCACTTTCTTGTTTTGTTATACACACTAAAGCTTCCCGTGTTTCACGCTGAGGTCACATGGTAACAGCTGAAATAAACATGGTCTCTTGTGGATGTTGTGCACTAAAAGTCTGAGTTTGTCTTTAACCAAAGGTCATCGCCGTTTCATGGTGAAGTCACCAGGGTCTTTAAGCATGACGGTAGCGAGGGTTACCACGGTGATGAAAAAAATCCATCAGTGCACTTTAGTGCAGCAAGAACACGATGACTCTGCAGGTCGACGGCGTGAAAGCTGCGTTTCTCTCGTAGCTCTGCAGGCTACGGCAGCTTGCCACATTCACCTGCATGCTAAAGATTACACAACTATTTTCTGCTCCTTGCAGCCGTTGCTGCTTAATGTCCCTAATTTCTAAACACGAGAGAACCAGAGGCCCCGCCCATAAGTGGCTGTCTTTGGAGTCATTTAATTTTAATTTTACTTCCTGTGTTTTATTGTGTTTGTCTAGTCTTGCCTAATTTTGTCAATCAAGACCCCAAAAAATTATCTTTGTATCCTGATACATGATTTGATGTCATTTACAACAAATCTCAGCTCTTGATTCAAAATAACTTTATTAACAAGAGTGAGTGGGACATCTGATGACATCACACACATTAACGTTTCTTTATCTGGGTACAGATCACGTTAAACTCAGGTGTAAGTGAAGTCTGTGGAAATCTCTTTTTATGCAGGAAAAATTCTATACAAATTAAATTTGACTGATCTTTAATTTCATTTTAGTTTTATTAATTTCAAATACTCTTCTTTGCATGTTAATGGCTAACAGGACACGCCCATCGCTATGCTAACTGTGCAAACACAGAAGCTAATGTGCAGAAACAACTTTCACATTGTGTTATTGTAAAGTTCCTGCTCTGTTAAGCCACATTTTAACTCACTGAGACTCACGCACACACACACACATACACACACATATACACACAAACATACACATACCACGCACAGAAACACACACATTTTATTGAGCTCCACACATCAGCAGCTCCAAAACTGACTTAAAAAATAGATGCCATTTCCCAGAATTCATTGAAAGTTGACATTTAACCACATCTGCACAGAGTAATAACCCAGCAGATACATGGAGCCTGTGAGTAGTTCAGGGGACCTGGGAAAACACAACGTTCCCAGTAAATAGTGAAACATTTGCTGGGGTAGCTCACAGCGATATAACTTTCCTCTCTCTCTCTCTCTCTCATAGTGAAGCTCTCTTGCCCAAACAAAGCATTCAAATGTATTTTTTGATGAGAAAATCAAACTTTCATGTTAAAACTTTTTGTCATTTATTTTTGCATGTTCATCAGAGAAATATTTGAAGTGTTTTTCCTTCATTAACAATCATTTAAGGACAAAACGAGTCTCTTCATTAATCCTTTTCTGAAGTTAAGCCCCGCCCACTGTTACAGACTTTGTTACCTTTAATTTTACCTTTACTAGCTGTTTTTCGGTCCTCGAAGGCACAACACAGGTGGAGAGACCCGCCCATTTTGGATTACGCTCCTCCCACTGAGGGCAAAGAGGGCGGAGCTTGACACAAAATGGAGGAACGTGGCTGACAGCAGAGAAGAGTTCAGGGCTGCAGGTGTTTCGGTGCTTGAGAAGGTAAAGACGGTTTGTTTGTTAGCTTAGCTTAGTTTATTATGCTAACACTGATGGCTGATTTAGCTTAGCTCATTTTCTTGGTCTTTTCATTGTTTAATCTGTGGGGCTATTTTTAGGCTTGTTAGCTTCAGATGACAGCAGCTGGGGTTTTTATGCTAATTAGCACATGTAGCAGTCATGCTGTTGAAGCTAAATGTTAGCTGGTTAGCATTAATAGAGCTTCCTGCTAATGTTGATGACCAAAGCTTAATTGTTATTAAGTAAAGGAAAATTACTTTAATAAGATTTATTGAATCATAAAAACAGGGTATCTGAGCTAAAACTGCTCCTAAAGAATTAGATTTAAATTACATTTAAAGCTGTTTAGCTTCATGTTTAAGTTAAAGCTGCTGATTATTTGTTGTGACTGTACAAAGAAAACAAGTCTGAACATTGTATGTGCTGCAGATCATATGTGATCTGGGTCTGTGCATGACTAGTGAATTTTGCGTGAGTTTACACTGAACACTAACATGGGATTTGTATGTAAAGACATTTATGTGTTGCTTTAAAATGGACAAAATTAAATTGACAGTTTTGGGAGAGCTGAGATAAACTCCTTTATTTTTTGTTTTTGTTGTTTTTATTTTGTTAAAATATAATTCACTAAAGTTACTTAAACGTATCACGTGTCAGGTTAGCCACGCTAAGTCACAATTACATGTCATCAAATACGCCTTACTACCTGTTTGAATTATATTTTTATATTGCTGCCAAGTGCGTTTCGTTCCTGTTGGATTGTACCTGAATAAATATAAAAATATATNTATATTGCTGCCAAGTGCGTTTCGTTCCTGTTGGATTGTACCTGAATAAATATAAAAATATATTACATGTTGAATGAGTGAACCGCTCAGACAAAACATTTTTATTTTTTATTCAGTAAAACTCGCATTTCTCAGCTATTTTCTCCCACGCCAACTCACGCTGTTTACCGCNTATTCAGTAAAACTCGCATTTCTCAGCTATTTTCTCCCACGCCAACTCACGCTGTTTACCGCTGCTACTGTGGTGCTTTTTTTACTAAATACTCTGCATATAAACTCATTAATATTTCTAAATATATGCTGGTACTCTGCATATAAACTCATTAATATTTCTAAATATATGCTGGTACTCTGCATATAAACTCATTAATATTTCTAAATATATGCTGTTATTCTGCATATAGTCATTAATATTTCTAACTCTATTGGAGTTAAATAGGAGGGTGGAGCCTTTTTTCCTGCTGTTGCCATGGTGAATCAGGTTATCGTTTTTCCGTTGATGAGGCTTCTTCCTCTCCTCATGCAGCTTTACTCAGGTGAACTTACCTGATTCGTTTTCACCTGTTCTGAAACCAAAACTCTGACTTTGACTTCTGAAACAGGCTCCTGCTGAGGATTCTGGACTTTTCTGGTATTTAGATCATAAACAAACACGACTGAAGTTCTACTTTCGTACTTTATATTAACCTATAGTCGCGATAGTAAAGTAAACTTTAGGCTACACTGACCTCTGCTGGTCAGGAGCAGAAATGCATGTTTTCATTTTTAGGTACTTTGCTTTATTTCTTTCAAAATGGCAACAACATGTGAAGCTCATTAGCCAATCTAAGCACCAGATACATGTCACATGAAAAACACTTATATATATAAATTAAAATATTTCCACTCATATTAAAATGATATAAAATATGTTGAAGATGAAGTGTCTTTGAGGCGACGTCATAGAATAAATCAGCTTAGACTGAGACTGTGCAAAGAAATACTGTCGATCAGAACAATAAAAAAATAAAATCACAACAGATGATTCACATTTTAAACGGCTTTGGTCCAAAAAAATTAAAGTGAAACGTTCGCACCCAAGTTTATGCCTCACACACTTTTTACAGGCTGATTTTACACATTTAACACAAACGTCCTGAATTATAATAATAATGATCATCATCATTGTGGTCGTCATGGCGAGGAACGGCTGATTGTTGGCAGTGGGCGTGAACCTGAGGCACTGAGAAACGTTCATCCTACTTTCTGTAAAACACGACAACACTTAATCACAGAAAACTGGCTCAACCAATCAGAAGGCCCGATGAGCTGCTGCAGGTCAGAGGCATTGTGATTGGAGGAAGCTGAGTCTGAACATTCACGTCTGGAAACTTTACGCACGTTGGAGAGTTTTTCTGTGAAGGAAAATTATGACAACATAATTATATTTTGTATTTTTCATCATTTTTCACTCTGAAACCTCTCAACGTTCCACATTTTTATTTTTTTGACTTGATTTGGAGAAAATCAGACTTTCAGGACTCGTCGAGGATCTTTGTGAAGAAGTCCAGGTGGCTGTGAGCCGTGACGGCTTCACTGTTTAGTGATTCCGTGAATTGAAGAATCCGACGCTGGTCGGCGACTCTTTCACCGTCACTGTGATGAAGTTCGCTGTGACGTCAGTGACGAACACGTGTTCCAGGAGGCTCCGAGTCGGCCGCCAGTCCGTTTCCACATCCAGCTGAGTAGCGTTGCGGTGGAGGCGGGGCCTGATGTCTGGAAACAGAGCGATGTCATGTTCTGATTCGCTGCTGGTCTGGTCGGAGTTGCCAGTGCTAAGTTCGTTCAGGTTTCGGTTCTGAGCGCTGAACGCGTGTTTCCTGTCGTCCAGCCTCACGCTTCCTTTCTCCACTCTGCTGCTTGCCATTTTCACACCTCTCTCAGTCTCTCGAGATGTCCGCCTTTCCTCTCTTAACCTCGCCAGCTCTCCGCTGCCTCCTGCTGGCAGAGTCGAATGCTGCCCACCAGCGGCTGTTTGACTGGTTTTGATACTTGCCACGCCCCCTTTTACGACAGGACCGCCGCTGCTCCGTAAGCTGGACCGTGACGCCGACGTGCTGCTCATGTTGCTTCCCTGAAGGCTGTTTCCGGATGGCGGCTTGCTGACGCTCTGCAGGTTGAGCGCTCGGAGGCTGAGCGTCTGGCTGTTTCTGTCTCGGGATGTGGGCGGGGACGAGGAGGACGGTTTGGGAACGGTCTGAGCGGTCCTCTGACCTGGCGGGGGGCGCTGAATATGTCCCCCTCCAAAGCTGTTGTGCANCGGTCTGAGCGGTCCTCTGACCTGGCGGGGGGCGCTGAATATGTCCCCCTCCAAAGCTGTTGTGCAGGCTCAGAGACCCCGAGACTCCGCCCACTTTCACAGCTGATGTGGAGACCCTGAAAGCGTCTTCTCTGCTTCCTGTTTCGGAGATGGAGCGCTTCAGCTCAGACAGAGAAGATTTGGTTTGGGAGGAGGGGCTGGCTTTATTGTGGGAGGAGCCAGAGGAGACGGACAGAGAGCGTCCTGCCCAGCTGCAGCTCAGGGATCCATGTTTGGCGGCGTTGGTCTGGGAGAAGGCAGCGCTGGAGTTCTGGGAGGCGGAGCACGAGTCGTCTCTGGAGGTCCTGCTCAGGCCCGTGTAAGTGAAGCTGGCGGGCTGCAGCGGCTTCTTCACGCCGCACCGCGCCTCCTCAGGGTGCAGNCGTGTAAGTGAAGCTGGCGGGCTGCAGCGGCTTCTTCACGCCGCACCGCGCCTCCTCAGGGTGCAGCCGCGGCGTCTGCTGGTGGCGTTGAGGCAGAGTGGGTGGCGGCCTGCGCTTCGCTTGCCTCAGAGCCCTCAGATCAGCAGGGAGGGGCTTCCTCCCTCGCTTCTTCCTGCGGGGCAGATCTGGTTTGGCCAGCAGGATCTGAGGCCTCTTCTGAGGACCTGGATTCACCTTTTCAGTGTGATCTTCATCCTCTGAGGAAGAGGAGGCGGCGGAGTCTGAGAGGCTGGATGATGAAGACAAGGAGGAGGAGGAGCGGCCATCTTTAGTGGCAGCAGGTGGAGGCTGCTGACAAAAAATAAAAATCACATTATGAATGATTCAATCCTGGTGAATGTATTGATTATTGGTTTGATTAGTGGGGGATGATTGACAGATCAGCAGGTTGATCTGATCAGCTGATATCAGATATTTAGTAAATCACAAGTGTTTGTGTTTGTTTGAATCTTGTATTGATTTATTGTTTTTATTCTGTGCTAACATAACTTCCTGTTCATTTCTCCACAATAAAAACTGACCAGCAATTTCTATCTTGAAGGCTTTTATTGTGAAATGTTTGTTTTAGTCATCATGTTATTGTCAGAAACAAAATCTTCCATGTTACTTTCAGTAGCATGCTAAATGAGTGTTATGATTTTTACATCAAAATGAATAAATGTACCGGGGCTTTGCGTGGCCGTCCTCGTGGTCGCTTTCCTTTTTTCTGGAAGAGCAGCTCCTTCTCCTGCTCTCTGAAGAAAAAACAATCATTAAAAAAAAACAATTATAAAAAAAAGCCATAAAAAAGAAAAAAACAACCGTAAAAAAACAAGTATAAAAAACAACCATAAAAAATTATAAAAAAACATAAAAAACAACCGTAAAAAAATTATAAAAAAAAAACAACCATAAAAAACAACCACAGAAAGTATTCATTACAAACAAACCTGTTCAGTGATAACAACCCAACTTTCATCTTTTCATCCTCAGATATCATAGTGAACTGAGGGCACACACTCTCTCTCTCACTCACACACACACACACACACACCTCTTGTGGAAGGCGGCCAGCAGGCGGGGGTCGAGGATGTTTTCTTCGGGCTCCCAGCTGTTGTGTCTGAAAATATCATAAAATTCACTTTCAAGAAGCAGAATTGATCCATCGATGAAGTTATTGATCCTCATTAAATGATTCAGTTATTGATGATGAATCATTTTTATTCTCCATTATTATTTTGAACAGATTCAGTTTTTAGTGAAAGGAAACAGAAAGGCAGCAAAAGTTTCAGCTTTTTCTCTGATAAAATCATGAAGCCAAATCAGTTTCAACATTCTTCTTCCTGTGTGTTTTGTCCCTCCGGGCCACCGTACATCAGCAAAACCACGTTTCAGCTGAACTCTGAGCCTCTAATGTAAACATCAGTTTATGTCATTTTTCATACAATAAACAGGATTCATCAAATTGATCATTACGTGATGATGTTTATCTCATAGTGTGGCACTCGTTCAAAACGCGTGTTCAGAACAGGCCAGACTTTATGGTGTGCGCCGCAGCCTGCCATGATTTAGTTCTGCACGTCCTGGTGAGCTTGCTTTGTTTGCAGTACGGGGTCAGACCGCGCCACTGGACTGGAACGTATCCTTCCACACGGACTACTTTTTACCAGCACAGCTCAGTTTGAAAACCACTCATCTAAACAACTTCATACCTGACGGTGCATGTCCTAAGAATAAACCTGGATTTCAGCTTCATACATATGGAGTTGTAGAGCCGTTGGCGCCAGACAGAGATTTCTGACTTTATAGGTAAATTAGCAAACATGTAAAAGAAGCGATTTGACAGGCTTCATATTTCTGTAAATTTAACCTTTAACTCTTCTCAATTTAATATTAATTTGCTATATATTAAATATATTAATGTTTTCCAGTGAAACTGAATTTTACTGATTAAAATGATTCTGTTTTCTTTGATAAAACGTGAGATTGTTTCTTAGTCCAACAGTAAATCATCACAGATCTCTAATCAATAATAATGATCACTGAAATCTGATATTACTATCAGAGTTTGTCAGAATAATGAACCTGACGATCAAACTATATGAATACTGTTCAAGTTTTGTTTTAACCGTTTGCAGCGAGCATGAAATAAACTGGTTCCATATTTGGTCGTAACAGTAGATGATGTTTTTATGATCTGCGGGTTCGCAGAATCCCGCATTGTTGCGTTTTCACAGACGAGTGAAGTCGGTTTCTCATTGGTTCATTACGTTAACAGCATGAAACTTTCAGATTGGAAGCCAGTTATTGATGCGGATCTGCTGGTTAATTAAGTTGCACTACAGAGTCACTGAGTTGTTTATTATCTGAGCACTTTCATGACAAAGCAGAATTAAATAGAACAGAATAGAATTAATTTAGAATAGAACAGAATGGAATGACTATACCGATGAAATGAGAAAGATGTTTTTTTTTGTGTCTAATGTGAGTCTAACTTCTAAGCCGGTTAGCCTGAGCGGCTAGCAGCTGTTAGCTGTTAGCTATTAGCTACTCACTTGGAGGACCAGCCGCTCCATTTGACCAGATACTCAAACTTCCCCTGCGGAGAAACACAGAAACCGTGAGAGGAGAGAAAAGAGGAGAAAGGAGCTGAAAAGAGGAGGAGGAGGAGAAGCGGAGCCTCGGTACCTTTCTGGGCCGTTTGCTGAGGATACACTCCGCATCAAATACCTGCCCGACCGTCACCGCCTCCATGACACCACCCACACACACACACAGCACGTTTGTCCGCGCACGGACACCGTAGCTCTGGCGCCATACTAATGATTTAGCACACACAAACTGAAAACTATATATTAAATAAAACGATAAGAATAAACACCACCGCTGCTACACATAATCAAAAAAAACTTAAATATGATGATAGTGTGTGTGTGTGTGTGTATGTATGTGTATATATATCTATATATATATATATACACACGTTAATAGTTAACATGATTTGAATAAGAAGTTTTACTCGTTTTACGGTTTTTACTCAAAAATTTTCAGCTTTTAAGAATGAGTTGAATATTTGCGTCTTTCAAACAGAAAAAATTGATGCATCTTCTACCAAAGAATTCCAAATAATTTAAGTTGGGTTTTTTTTTGTTTCCACTCATCATTCAGGAGTTATGAATCAAAAGACTTTTATAAATGGCCACATGGTGGCGCTACACAGGTGATTTGTTATGTGATTAAATAATCAGTTTTTTTTCCTCTCACAGACTTCACCAAATTTCACTGACAAACTAAACAAACCATGAAAAATGTAAATTTCTAAATATACTTTTTTTTTGCCTCATTTGTTTTTAACTTATCAAAATAACACAGTCGAGTTGTGTGTTTATGTTTCTTCAAATTCCCATGACACTTTATTAAGAATCAGGACACATGGAATCATCACAGTTTGCTTTTTATGATATGAAAACCCCCAAAAGTTCCCAGCATTCCCTCTGACATCACAATTAAATATCGATTTCAAACCATGATTCACTTCCACACGTTACCGTTTCCACGTCAATTATAGAGATCAGAGATTTTATCCTGTCTAAAACTGTGTCTGGATATTTAGTCTTTTTTTCTGGTATAAAAATAACTTCTAAGTGCTAAACACACTTTAATACTGTTTCTGTCCTTCACACGCCGATAAACGCAAAGAATCCCAGGATATTCCCACCAACACGTCTGCTGTATGATCACGTTAATCTGGTCAGAACGACCACGTGATGCCGTTTAATTATTAGGCTATGTTCATAAAACTATGATTGAAATCATGTAAATTAGTGTTGGATCGTAAATCTCAGAACGTCCACGTGATGTGATGTTGGTGGATTGTTCTTGTTTGAAAGTTATCATCAAATTCAGAATAACTTTAAAAAGGCAGCAAGTTATTCCTAATATTTCAAGGAAATTCTCAGTTTGAAATGTGAACGTGACTTTTGTTTTATTCTTCCAGACTTCTGTATTCTTGCCTTTTCAGGATTATTTCTAATATTTTAAAGCTGTTTCCAGTTTTTGATGGGTAAATATAAAAAGATGGTTGAGTTTATTTGCCATCTGTCAGTAGAAAGCAAGAATAACCAGAAGTGTGGAAATCTAGAATGACCCTGAAAAGTCTGGAAAATCTGGATAAAGTTTCCTGATTTAGTCCAGAAAGTCTGGCAAAGAGAAAACGATAATGGTCAGAATTTCTCATCACGTTCTCTGATAAAGACAAACCGGCATTCTGCAGAAACATTTGGGTAACTCTGATGAACAGCAGGAGGCGCTAAGGAAAGATCTGAAGAACGCGTTCATCTCACTACAAAAAAAAAAAAAAAAAAAAAAAATACTGAAACATGGATAAAAAGAAAAATCAAACATAATAAGCTGATGATGAAATGCTTCAATTTTAAAAATCATTTGTCTGTTCTCACTTCCTGTTTATAAGTTAAAAGATGCGGCAGCGTCATGCTAACATTAATCATCACGTACAGGAAGAGTCGTACTAATGTGACTTAGAGGGAAAATAAACTTTGTTCAGATAAAGGAAGCTCAGATATGAAGAATAAAAGATATGAACTAAAAAAAATGTAATTAGCATATTAGCCTATTAGCATGTGGAATCATGGGAAACAGGCTAACAACACACATTTGTTAGTAAACGCTGTCGCTCCTGTTCTTCAATAAAAACAAATATAAAATATTAAAATATATTAACTGATTAAAATGTGAATTCAGACCAGCCAATCATGGGCTGTCTGCCGGTTAGGTAACCAATCAGCAACAATCAGGTGGATGATTGACAGACTGAGTTTAGGTAGAATAGGTAAAAGGTGAGACAGGTGGAATGTGTTTGTGACTGACGAGTCTGAGGCGACAGTTTGTTTTCCAGAATGTTTCTGTATGAATATGAAGTTGTTTTTTTTTATGTTGCTATGGCGACCTGGCGAGGACAAAACACACACAATAAAAACAAACTGAAAATGAAGAAATACTGTAAAGACCAAAACTTATACAAATGTCAAAGCCTAAAAGAGATATGCTAACATGTTATCATGCTAACGGTAGTCATTTTAAAAAGCTAACATTACCTGTTTCCCATGTTAACATTCTAACATAGTATGTTAGAATACTTACGAGTTAACATGCTAATGTTGATCAAAAGTAGCATGTTAGCAATCTAAAACATGAACATCTTGTTACCGTTCTGACTTTAATCATGTTAAAATGCTAATAATAGCATGTTAGCATGTCTTGATTTTCATCACATTTTTCTTTATTTTTTTGTGTTTTTTGTTGCTATAATTGAAGAAATGATCAAATAAGTTTCATGTTTTTACTAAACGTGTTCTAAAAAAAAGAAACAGGCGTGAGGGAAGCGCGTTCACGCAAATGAATAATAATCAGACATGAATCTTTAAGCTCATCTCTACTTTGTTCAAACTCACAAAACTTTATTGTTAAGATCTGGTGCGGCTTCTAATGTTTGTAAAGAAACCAAATATTTCAGGAAAATTTTTATTCCAAATTAAAAGCAAAAGTTTGAACTCATTAATAAAACATGTTTGGAGCTTTTTCTTGGTTTAAAAAGTCTAAAATCAAACATCTTGTGAGAGTTCAGAGACGTTTGAGGATATTTGAAGTAAAAAAAAAAAAAAAANTAAAAAAAAAAAAAAAACAGTTAAAGAGCTTAAAGTTTGTGTTTGTCATCACATTTTCCTACAGATGTTTTTAGAAATGTGAGTTTAACCAACAGAACTTTCTGGTTTATTTCTGCAGCTTTTACTCTGAAACCTTGGTGTCCGCAGACAGGTTTTAAAGAAAGTTGTGTGGTTTTGAACAAAGTTTGGAAAAGAAGTTTAAAGGAGCTGCAGCGTTGTTTCCTCACAGAAAACAGCTGGAAACATGAATTCAGCCTCAGCCACACGTTCTCTAGAAAACGCCGTATCCGTCCGTGTGGCGCGTCGCCACGGCGAAGGCAGGATAACCCTCATAGGCAGCATAGAGATCCTGACCCAGAGACACGGCCTGCTTCAACTGAGACGAAACGGCCGAGGACACCGGACTCGCCAGAGTGTAACCTAGAGACAGAGACAGACAGGCAGAGAGAGAGAGAGAGACGGGCAGAGAGAGAGACGGGCAGAGAGAGGGAGACAGGCAGAGAGAGAGATGGACAGAGAGAGAGAGAGACGGGCAGAGAGAGAGACGGGCAGAGAGGGAGACAGGCAGAAAGAGAGATGGACAGAGGGAGACAGGCAGAGAGAGAGATGGACAGAGAGAGAGAGAGACGGGCAGAGAGAGAGACGGGCAGAGAGGGAGACAGGCAGAAAGAGAGATGGACAGAGGGAGACAGGCAGAGAGAGAGATGGACAGAGAGACAGAGAGAGACAGGCAGAGAGAGAGAGACAGGCAGGCAGAGAGAGAGACAGGCAGAGAGAGATGGACAGAGAGAGAGACAGGCAGAGAGAGAGATGGGCAGAGAGAGAGAGAGAGACAGGCAGGCAGAGAGAGAGATGGGCAGAGAGACAGAGAGAGACAGGCAGGCAGAGAGAGAGATGGGCAGAGAGACAGAGAGAGACAGGCAGAGAGAGAGATGGACAGAGAGACAGAGAGAGACAGGCAGGCAGAGAGAGAGATGGGCAGAGAGACAGAGAGAGACAGGCAGNAGAGAGACAGGCAGGCAGAGAGAGAGAGACAGGCAGAGAGAGATGGACAGAGAGACAGGCAGGCAGAGAGAGAGAGACAGGCAGAGAGAGATGGACAGAGAGACAGAGACAGGCAGAGAGAGAGAGACAGGCAGAGAGAGAGATGGGCAGAGAGACAGAGAGAGACAGGCAGGCAGAGAGAGAGACAGGCAGAGAGAGAGACAGGCAGAGAGAGATGGGCAAAGAGACANAGAGAGACAGAGAGAGACAGGCAGGCAGAGAGAGAGACAGGCAGAGAGAGATGGGCAAAGAGACAGAGAGAGACAGGCAGAGAGAGAGACAGGAGGAGAGACAGGCAGAGAGAGTTGTAGTTGTGTGTATAGTAGTCTAGTAGGTGTGTAGTTGTGTGTGTAGATGTGTACTGTATAGTTGTGTGGTGCGCATAATTGTATGTGCTAGTTGTGTGTAGGTGTGTATAGTTGTGTGTAATTGTGTGTGTAGTTGTGTGTAGGGTGTAGTTGTGTGTAGTAGTTGTGCATTGCTGTTAGTTAGCGTCGGTACGGACCTTACATACCTGGGAACGCCACGGCGGCAGCGGCACAGCTCGCCTCAGCGGCGCCTTCTGTCTGCACGCCAAGAGTCTGCAGCGTGTGTTCAGCAGCGTGAACCTTCGCCTCTTCTACTGACGTACACAACTTAGCTGGTGTGAAGGGATGACTGGAGAGGGAGAGAGAGAGAGAGAGAGTATA
>VXCM01004866.1:0-20143 GCA_014773175.1 Lucifuga dentata
ATCATCTCTTTAGTTTTGCTGACATTGAGAGAGAGGTTATTGTCCTGGCACCAGCTGTTAAGTGCTAAGTGCTAAGTGTTAAGTGTTAAAAGCCGGAATAAAAAACAGTGTATGCGCATAAAATTTGTATCGAAGCTATATTTTTTTACAAGACAAATCCCAAGTCATAATCCTCTTGTACAATCAAAAAAGAGCAAAATCATATTAAAACCCATTGAGTGATGTGTTTCCGGTTGAATAGCTAAAAACTGCAAACTTGACAGATACTAATAAGAGAAGGGAAGATCGTTCGAGAGTTACGGCTACTGCCATCTAGCGGTTAATCTGGTGTATTACATATTAATTTCAAAACAAGCAATTTACGCTATGAAAACCAGAATTTGTTTTGTACACTAATCGCAACTCAGGGCACTGTTACAGGGTACTCTTACTTATTACCGTAGATAATAAATATATCAGCTTATTTTTGGACAAGCAAATTTTAAAATTTGTTTTACTGCATGTGGATATGCAAAGAAAATGGCATATTTTTAGAAAATATATGCAATACAGATTCTCATTAAGAATCAAAAATATGCTCATTACTGAAAAACGAATTTGTAAACTATTTATATATACCAGTACCAAATCTGTTTCTTAAATTGCATAATCTATCCTTACCCTTTCTTTTTATGTTTAAAATATTTTCCATTAAATTGATTTTCCAAATACCTGCATTTTAAAAAAAGTAAAGCCTATTTCTGAAGTGTCTGCAAAATCCACCGACAAACCAAACATCTTGAATTAGTTGTAACAGTTTTATTGGTAGGTATTTACATTTAAGATTATTACATTGCTATCATACATCGTATACTGTATCTTGATAGGCAGTCTAAAATACTTTGCATACAAGAGGATTCAAAGCAGCACTTATTAATCCTTTGTGACTTTTCAGTTTCATGATTGTGTTGGACGCAAGCTGCCACAAATATTACCTTTGGTTTAAGAAACCCCTTCTTTGAAGCATTGCTTTGCATAGACAGGATAGCCACGTTTTAGAAACATGAAGAGAAAGGAGTTGAAAACTATCTGGAATACAAGAGGAGGAGGAGGAGGAGGAGGAGGAGACGTGTACATTCACAGGTTTAAAGGGATTTGATAAGTTAGTGCGCCAAGCTGAAAGAGGGATGGTCTGAAGCTTGAAGAAAGCTGACTAACTTCAATCAGATCTGAGCAGCAGGTTAGAGAAACATGATTAACAGGAATGTATTGGAACTTTATGTAATCCTTCTCCAGTCATCCGTATGTCTTAGGTCATTCAAAGGAGAATTTAAGATAAGAAATTTCTCCATTAACACACCCACTTAGGAAATTAGCTTTAAAAGGAAACAATTTAACAAGGACAACACAAAGACTTTGTAGCTAGAACTGTACTGTCATACGACTGTGATCCCTATCTGGGAACAGAAGGATTATCTTGTTTTTCTGAGTTCTAAGGTCAGCAGACACAATGCATTGTCTGAAGTCTGAAATAACAGAGGTCTAGTGAAGATCATCTGAGAAACGCGTAACATGAACCAACTGAAGGTTGTGGACATTTTTGCTTCATTACAGTCATGTTGCTCTCATAAATGAGTAAAGTCTCAACACAGGCACTGAATTGAACATCGGAATTAAAGGGAGGATTGCAAATAAATTCATTGTGCTTCCTGTCAAAACAAAATCAGCATGGTGTTGATGTCTAAATCAAAATCAATGTGAATGGATCTGCTTGTGGTCATATTGTTAATTTAATGGCAACTGACAGAAACCATAAACTGTGTATGGGATTATAACTGCTTTTTAAGGAAAAAGAGGAAGGAAAAGGCCATAGAAAGCTGTTAGATGTCAACTCTAACTCCTCTGCTGGAGGGATTTCTGTCATCCTGAGAGGCAGTTCTAAGTCTTGCCCTTAGATCATTATCAGTAAGATCTACTGGAACTTTCGTCATGTGAGGGCCCACTTTGAAACAAGCTTATTGAACAGACTTTGTCCCGAGTTAAGAGTTAAGGAAACACTGCTCTGGTGGCTCGAACTGGAATGGAAACGGGAGATGAGTAATCTCCGGCAAAGTGGAATGGAGTTGACAGGGACAACATGGTAGTGTGAGTGAAGGAGGGGAGGTAACGCACAGATATTTCCTATATCGCCTGATACAGAGCTCAGTTGGAGTTCAGCGTCAGAAAGTCATGCTAATCATAAGATATACACATGTAAAACAAACGACGTAAAAACAAAGTAACACGGTTTACATTATAATAGTAATACTATTGCTGTGCATGTCAAAAGCTTACGTAGTTTTAGATTCATCTTATTGTGTGACATAAAAAAAAAAAGACGTTACAAAGAGTGTCTGCAACTACTACATGTGGAAAGGCACAGTTGGCAATCCTGATTACAACAGTAGTTTGGGACAACGTGCTACAGGTGAGTCTGTCAGACAGCAGGCACACTATCAAGCCAACACGAGCATGTAGTATCAACACACACACACACACACACTGTACATCATCATTCACACGACATCTCATCATGCAAGCTCAAAGAACTGCATTGTGACTCATAAAAAACAAACACTTTCGCAGCTTCATCCTCTCGTTCCACACCAACATCACAAAAAAAAAAAAAAAAAAAAAAAGTGTACATAAAAAGAGCCCAAAGTACACTGGAAGGCTGTAATGGAATGATAGGCAGAGAGTTAAAAACCAAACATTTACCAATCTGTTTTTGGCTGCGTGTTAATTGTCTTAAAAACCAATCCTTCCTTTCCGTAATATTTTTTCAGCGACACTTTACCTGAAATGCATTGGTGATGTATTATAAGAACATTTCAACATTTATATATATATATATTTTTAAATCGCATTAGATAATTGCAAATAAATTTAATATATTATCGCATGGAATGTTTAAGTTGTCCACATTCACTTTCTAACAACGCTTCAAGCAAAGTGCCGCTTGTTTTTCCTCCCTGACCTCATGATAAAAATACAGAGGCAGGTCAGGGAGAAGCTGGAAGAGAAGACACGTTTTTGAGACAATCGTGCGATGACTTGAGGGTGAAGTCGTCCCAGCAGCGCTGCCTCGGGCCTCACTTTTAAAGAATGGGGGGGGGGGNAGACCCTGTGTCAGCATTCTGGGGGCGACTTCACCCTCCCTGCTGTGCCCGGGTCCGTCGGTGACCTCTCGTCCGCGCCGCTGTTGGTCGCTTCACGTGAGCAGGCCCATGCGGGTGAGTTTGGCTGACAGGAAGGAGTGGAGAACAAACACCACCGGCTTTGGACCCGAGTGGAGGTCAAACACCTGGAGGAAAGAGGGAGGGAGGGAGTAGATGGGGGCAGGAAGAGAGAGATGCCAGAGGAAGGAAGAGGAAAAAAAATGATGGCAATACATAGACCATGATATATTTGATTCACTTTTAGATGCATGTCACCAAACTATCCAGTCTGAGTCATCATGCTCTGCTAAAATCATTTCTGCTTAAGTACATTTCCAGTCATGACACCACCAACAAGGCTCTACATGTCTTATTTTTATAATAAAGACAGTAAATCTGGATCCTGATCTGCATAAATATCCACATAGTGATAGTCAGTCGTACTGCCTGGCTGATGGAGGCTATGATTTTTGGAAAATACCTAAATCCTGTCATGTCTCAGTGTTGACACGTGTACGTCAGCAAATTTAGTTGCATCTGCACAGTGTGTTCAAGGGTTATGTTAATGTTTGTCAAACAGGTACAAGGCTTTAACACCCAATTACAGGGAAAAATGGTATGGAATATCATAAAACAAAAGTTTTTCAAGTTCATCCAAATTTGGTTTGAATGAGAGTGGATGGGAGTGGTGCAAAAAAAAAAAAAAAAAAAAAAAAAAAGAACTTATGCGCCTCAAGTTCAGGAATTATGAATACAGGGAGTCCCAAAAAAATGTATACACACTTTGAATGATTATAACTCACTCAAACTTTCTTTTCTTACAGGTGCAACTGATTTGAAGTGATGGCAGAAGCAAGACTAAGCAAAAGATTCTACACTTGTCTTTTTAATTTGGATTATAAAACCTAGATATATCTTAATAAACATTGTATTTATAATACTTCAGAGTGTGTATGCATTTTTTGGGACACCCTGTATAATGTGAGGCCATTTAACCGCCCACATGGTGGTGCTAGTGGTAGTTCTAAAACGAATCTCTTATTCCTGGCTCATCGTCTAATCTTTGAGCAATTTAGATCGAACAAAATCAGAAGCAGCTTTTGAGATATCCTGCTAACAAACCAAAAAAAAACCCCCAGACAAACAGGACTGAATAAAACAGTGTTTTCTGGGGGCGTGGCCTGCTGCTGCTGACCCTGGGAAAATTGTGGGCAGGCATCTAGCAAAAACCACTAGACGACCTGTATAGTTCTAGCTGTACACAGAAAGGCCTTATCCATTACTAAGGACACAACACGTCCCTCAACCAGGAATCTCAGTTCCTCCAATCAGGACGACGCTATAGGCTACCAAGGGCCTCTAAATCAATTTACAAAAAATCTTTTATTCCAAAAGCAAAAGGCCTTAATAAACTCCACTACTGTATTTATATCCTAGACAAGCAACCATGCTGTTTTATTCCTGTGTATCTGCTTTGTGTTTTATGTTGCATGCTGCATGACTCCCTAGGATCAAGTGGCAGCAAACCAGGTGAATTCTACGTCTTTTCACCGGTCATAACATACCATTTCTCCCTCAGGACCCCCAAAGTCAAGGTAAAGGTTGCGTATTCCGTCGTCTGCAGACATTTTGAGCTTTTCGTAGGGGTATCTGAACAGCACAGCGCCCCCGGCAGGGTCGGCCGGCTCTCGCGTCACCGTGAAGCCCTTCTCATAGTGCAGCATCAGGCGGACGTCCTGTCTGTTCAGCGTGCAACCTGGACGGAGCAGCGAGAAAGAGGAGCTACTCAGTAACTTTGCACATCAATGAGAATCAAAGTTTGCATTTTGAAGACTTCACTGCACCTGAACTCCTGTTGTGTGATGAGAGTGAACTAAATTTCTTCCTCTTAATGTCTGATGGGGATGTTGTTAGCTTCCTACACAGGCAGATGTTGGATATAAATATTAACTTCTACAGCACCTAAACTCCAAGGGACGGGATGTTCTTCTCTGTTGCATCATCTTTAAAGGTGCATACCGGTGATTTTTCATGTTTGAGCCCAATAAATACAACCCGCACACACGTTACATTACTGCCAACCATTTTCCAAAACATACTACTCGAGTGGTACATTTTATAGGTTTTTTTCTACGTTTCAGACTGCCATTGATTTCAGTTTCACTCCAGAATGCTATAAAAATCAGGTTGTAGAGACTTGAAATGTGCTTGAGATAGATAATCCATCACAGCAAACAATGTGCTGTTAATATTTTTTGTTGGAAAGTTTAGCTGATCCAACACGGAGCTGCCAGGGAATATAGTCCCAGAAGAAGACGGCTTTTACCAACAAATTAAACCTTCTAAAGTTGTTCAGTTTATTCCAGTTCAGTATAAAAACCAAACCAACCAAAAAACAAGACTTGAAACGTGACTGAGATTAATAATCCACCACAACGAACACAATGTCTATTAAATTTTTATTATATATATCATTTTATTTGTACTAGCAGGTGAAACATTGAATTTTAAGGTGAATCACCTGAACATTTAATTATGAAAGATTAGAAGATTTGGCAAAATAACAGAAAAAATAAAATTCAGTTTTAAGTTTTGGAAGATGGTTGCCAGTAACGTAACCTGTATGCGTGTGGTATTTATTGGGCTCAAACATGCAAAATCACCAGGTAACACTTGACCTGAAAGCATTTCTGTGTGTTTTACTACAACTCAAATGGCCTGATTGTTCCTCCACAACTGTGTATTGTGGCAGAACATCCAGGACCAGCAGGACAGGGAAGAAAAAAACTTTGAGGCTTTCCAGCGCCGCTTCAGCAGCCAACTATTGTTCTTCACTGTGGAAACATTCCCCTCTGCTGGCTCCCACTTCTGCTTTTCCTACACGCTGTTTGTCTCCGTGTGACATTTTAGCTGCAGCACATTAGGAGTCACATGCTGTAAGGAGCTTCATGTGTCACAGTGAAAGCACCGAGATGTCAGTGTGTAGACGGCGTGTTGTGTGTAGATGGCGTGTTGTGTAGAGAGGCCGCTGCCAGGCACAGACGGACATCTGCCCTCTGTCAACAAGCCTTTCATTCAGTTGGCGACCCGCTTAATTACAATGAGGTGACATTTCCTAAAACACCACCATTTTCTACAGGAAGTCTTGTGATCAGTGTGTGTGTGTGTGTGTGTGTGTGTGTGTGTGTGTGTGTCTACCTGCAAAGAAATGCTGGTACATAGGAGAATCTCTGTAAACAAATATATACACATGATATATATTTCAAAGAATGATTCCATCATTAAAGGACCATACTGGTGATTGTGCATGTTTGAGCTCAACATACAGTATACAACCTGCATACATGTTACGTTACTGACAACCAAAACATAAAACCATATTTTAGTTTTTCTGTTATTTTTTCAAATCCCCTAATCTTTTAAAATCGAATGTTGAGGTGATATATTCATTTTAACATTTAATGTTTCGCCTTCCCACACTTTTGCACGATTGTAGAAGGCATAGTTATTTTAATTTCTTGCTTAAAGCCGTCTTCTCCTGGGACTATATTTCCTGGCGGAGACATACATCATAGCTCAAACATGCACAATTGCCGGTATGGTCCTTTAAAGGAATACACACATCTCCTGATTAAAGCTCCCTGTACTATCCTACTGCTACTCCAAATACACTGAAACTAACCACATGAATAATACTCAAGATGTGTGTGACAGCACGGCTGCGTTCATCCAAACATGTGTATACACACTACAGCGCCATAAATAAATAAGCTTGATTCAACTCTGCAGCAAGTTTTGATCCTGCAGTCGTCTAACTGGTTCATGCTTGACGCAGATGCGACACGGACATGGATGTGGACGCCTCCGAAACAGACCGTCCACATCCTGGCATTCAGAGTTCTCACGCTTTCATGACGACCACACAGGATTTTCATTGGCACCACAGGGCAAAGCTGCTTTTTACCGCCCCAAACAAACTCAGTGGGAACAGGAATAGTTCAGTTTCAGTCACCTGCAACAAAACATGGAGGCAATTTAAAAAAAAAAGTACTGTTGATTAACGAAAAGGTGGAATTGCTGTTACTTTCATCGGCTGCAAGATGAAAAAGTTGTTTGCCATTGTTTGATTTTCAGCACTTGGCCAGTCGTCTAAGAAGACACTTTTAGCTCACATCACGCCATCCGCGTCGTCAAAAATTGAGCGTTGCATGATCAGACAAGTGAAAAGTGGAATCTGCGGCCGGTTTTGGATGTCCACTGTCGCATCTGCATCCATGTTAAGCACAAACCAGTATTTAATGTTGAACTGGCTTCATGAAACTGCAATGAGTGCAACACCAAAACAGGCACAGGAGAGAGAATGGATGGCTGGATTAAGATCAAATTTATATGGTCAAAATATAAATAAATAAAATAAAATAAAATAAAATAAAATAAAACAAATGAAAATTAAATTAAATTAAATTATTAAATTAAATAAAATAAATAAAAGAAAAGAAACAAAAATTAAATTAAATTAAAAAATAAATAAAATAAAATAAATAAAAGAAATTAAATAAAAGAAATGAAAATTAAATCAAATTAAATTATTAAATAAAATAAAAATAAAATAAATGAAAATGAAATTAAATTAAATTATTAATTGAAATAAAATAAACTAAAATAAAATAAAATTAAATTAAATTAAATCAACAGCTTTTGGATTGTTCCCAAACTGTAAACATGGCTGCTGTTACATTTTTAGGAAGGTTATTTCTTCAAAGACCAGTGTGAGAAGAATGTTCTCAAAGGTTTCACTTCCTCAGCCTCAACACACTGATAGCAGCTCACACTCACCGATGGAGACTTCCTTGATGAGCTCGGCTGCAGCATGTGCTCCCTGCACCAGGGCTCGTGTCCACGAAGACAGATCCCAGTGGGTCTCTACACGGAAGATGTGGGACTCGATGCCCCGGCCCGTGCCTGTCCGAGTGGCAAATATCAAGTCGGATCCCTGTGCAGGAGAGCCTCGAGTACCACCAGAGTGCACGAGCCTGCAGAGAGACACGTGATGAGAAGTTGTTATCCTTTCCAAAAATGGCTGTCGGTAGCTTCAGGTAGCACCTTCTCGTCTGCTGTCTCACCTTGTGGCCAGCAGTGGGTGGGTGAGCAGAGGCACGGACCAGGACTCTCGGCTCCACGGCACCGACTCAAACAGCAGGATGTCTTTCTCTGTCAGAGCCATGACCACCGGCCTGTACTGCTGCCGCCCGCCCTCCAGCTGCACCTGTGAAAGCGGGAAAGCAGGATATGTCAGTGCCGATGGATTCGCTTTAGAGTGATGACACTGAAATTATCAAATTTTGGATCGTTATTACTGATCAGAAAGGACATCCACGGAGTCTTTTAACAT
Source organism: Lucifuga dentata (assembly GCA_014773175.1). Lineage (NCBI taxonomy): Eukaryota > Metazoa > Chordata > Actinopteri > Ophidiiformes > Bythitidae > Lucifuga > Lucifuga dentata. The sequence continues at coordinate 8,569 of VXCM01004866.1, forward strand.
CATAGCAGTGAATCAGTCATCAAAAACCCAAAAGTTTGCAAAATTTCTCAGATAAATCAGAACTCTGAAAGCAGCAGTTACAACTGGATGGAGGCAGAAGAGCAACAAAAGTCACAGTGGCAGGCAAAGAATGGCTGCAGTGTTATAGTGTGCAGCTCAGAGTAATTTACCGGACGATGAACAGCTATAACAAAGCATCGAGTGCTAAAACAGAATGCTGTAGTTTGTTAACAAGCGTTTAAGGCTCAGTGAAGACTGTCTGACCTGAATTTGTGATGTCGCTGTGGCAAAAAATAGGCTGATGTGTTTTTGTCTGAGTCACAGCAGAGCGATTGAAGTGTGTGTGTGTGTGTGTGTGTGGAGTTACAGTGACATTAACACAGGTCGTGTTTGCGAGTGCAGCTGTGGTGAGTAGGTGGGCTCTACAGGAAATAGCGTAATGCGGCGGAAACTTCCACTGGTTTTGTGTCTGAGAGTTTCCTGTTTGAGACCTCCTACATAAACAAGCTCACGTCCAAACACTCAACAGAATGAAAACAACATCAGAGTGAAAAGATATGATTCAGGGTAACAGTTTTGTCCCTGTGCATGAAGGTTTTTTTTTTTTTTTAATGGGCATGTTTAAATTTAGGACTAAGTCATCCCAGGGACAAAGCCCCCACTGTGTGCTGCTGCAGTTATTGCGTCGGAGCAGAAATGCAAGTTTAAGTGCTTGACATCTGTGTGTTTACAGTGACTCAGGAATAAATTAAAAAAACTAGCAAACTAAGTTTCAAAAAAAAAAGCACGTTATATTGAGAGTGACGTGATTTTCAAGTTGTTTATTTGACCTGACTGTATATTAAAATGATGACAAATCAATACGATCAACTCAAATATGTTGAACTCAGCTGGGTGTTTAACTTTGATCTGAAACCAGCACAAACGAACGAGACCACGTTGGGTCAATTTGGAGCAGGTTGGGTGGGGGACTGAGTGACCTCAGAATGACCTGGAACAGTCATCCTCAAAGTCCAGACTCCGGTCCAGATCCAGACCGAACCACAACTGTCTCCGGGCTCTGAACAAATTATACTTTTCATATACAGGGTGTCCCGAAAAAATGTATACACACTCTAATTGATTGAATGATTATAAATACAATGTTTATTAAGACATATCTAGGTTTTATAATCCAAAATAAAGAAGACAAGTGTAGAATTATTAAGTGTAGAATTTTGAGTTATCGCAGGTGTTTGAACTGATGACCGTTCTGATCCAGGCACTGCTGATAACGCGGACACAGTCCAAAGTGTGTATACATTGTTTTGAGACACACTGTATATTATTTGTATTATCTGCGAGACATCACTGCGACGCAATGAGTCAAAATTCTCTGCAAACCGAATGTCCGACTGATCTGTGTTAGAATGTCTACTCTACTTTCGTTTGGTCCAATCACGTTCAGCGTCCCGTCATCTCCATGACAACGATGGGTCGACACGGCGTTGAGCTCATTGAGAGTTGACAGCAATCCGATCCCAATCCGACCCTGGCTTGACTGACTTTAATAAACGGACCTTTGATTAACTGAAAATTTTCTTTGTGGACCTTTAAGATTTGTATTTGAGTACCTTTGACCTATAAAATATTCCTTAATATCTAAACAAAATTATAATGGCACAAACAAACATTTTAACAGCACAAATGAAATGGGACTGTTAATCAGCTAAATAGAGTTCTGACCAGGTGGACATGAACATTATTTTTTTTCCATTCTCCAAATCAGATAATGGCTTAAGCTCGGTTATCTTGGCTGCAGGTAGGAAAAAAGTACCTGTTCAGCCAGCCAGCCGATGTGTTTGAGGTGGGGGTGTGTGGAGGTCGTGGACGAGGCCCCCAGGTAGGCGTTGATGTGAGCCAGGGTCTGAGGCAGCAGCGCGGCGATGTTAGTGTGGATGGCTGTGAACCAGGAGTTGGCGGTGGCTCCGTCCTTACAGCGCAGCACCACCGTGTGCTGGCCGTCTGGAGAATGAAGCTCCAACAGCCTGAAAGGCACAAACAGAGATTATCAACTAAACAGAGGAGAGAGACACAAGATAATGTAAAAACAACTTTAAACAATAATTTAACAGTTTTCTTTTACTTTATTTTAGACAAATTTTGAAGACTGAGAAGTTGATGGATTTTTTTCAATGTAACATTATATAGACTAAATAATGAAAAAACAGATTGACCAATACTGAAATGATAATTAGTCAAACCATAATTATTTGATGTCATTTCTTTTTCTTGTTGCCTTTGTGGCTGCTACTTATCAGGGTCAATTTGCTGCACAACTGCCATCACAAAACAGACGGATAAACATTACGACACAATATATCAAGAAATGTGACTGATCCTGTCCTATAAAAGTGATCTACATAAACATTAAAGCTATAATCCAGAACGTTTTTATCTAAATATGTCCTTTTTTTGTTACTCTGTGTTTGCACAGCTCAGAGCAAACAGTCAGTGTCTGTGGCAGTTTCTGATGTTGGCATTGATTTGTTTGAAAAAAATCTCATCGTCTCTCTGAATAAACATTCCAATCGAATGAACAGAAGTGGGACACACACACACACCCAATGATAAAATACACACACCCAGACACACCTTAACTCCCACATACTCGGCTATTTCTCTCTGAGACACATACACACAGTCTTGTATCTGACCTGTTCTCCAGGTCTGGCATGGTGAGGTTCCTGCTGATGAAGCACATTTTCAGGCTGATGACCTTTCTGTCCTTGGTGTTGGAGGAGATGCTGTGTTTGGGCGACCCGGAGTCCTCGCTGCCGCTGTAGCCGGGCGACTGTGGACGAACGCCATCCCACGGCAGGTCGGCCACCAGCGATGGCTTCTTGAACAGCGGAGAAACTTCACGGATGTATTTAACTGTGGGGGAAACAGAGAGGGAAAAGATATGATATACATCCAACAGTAGTCAGTACTCGGCGGTACGACTTCAGGAAAACTGAGCGATGGTCATCATCATGTTCATTAAAAAGCTTTTCTCCATACAAAGAATAACATCATGTGGACATAAAACAGAATACATCAAGTGTTCTGTATTTGGCATCAAAGTCATCAGATTTATAAATGCAAAATACTGTTTATACATATTATATATTTTGTTAGTCACTTCAATTTAACAGTAATAGTATTGGCTTTTAAAACCTGACAGGCAGAGTAATATTTCTTAAGTGAGGCTAACTGGAACTAACTAAATGTTCAGTACATGGAATCTAAATGAGAAGCTTTTGTAAAGTTGCAGAAGAGAAATACAGGTTTCTAAAAGAGTTGTGTATTGAAATGCAAAATGCATAAATATATCACAAAGAATCCAACATAGCACTGTCAGGTTTCAGTTTGGATAAAAGGTAATATTACTCTCATTATTGCTTATTCTGTTGATTATGTTTCCAATTAATCAATTAATCAATTAGTCTATAAGAAGTCAAAAGATAATGACAAATGACCCATGTGTGCCCAAAGCGACATCTCTGAACTGTTTATTTTGTGTGACTGATGGTCGAAAAACACCAACAATTTACGATAACATGAATCAGAGAAAAGCAGTAAAATCTCACAATGAAGAAGCTGGAACCAGCAAAAGTTTGGCATTTTTACTTGACAAATGACGAAAATTATTATTGTCAATTAATTTCCTATCAATTGCTAGTTAATTGTTTCAGCCTTAATGTTGATACCTTCGTGGTTCATCTCAGTCTCAACAGCATCAAACTGAAGACTTGTACAGAATATAATATCTTAGTTCTTTTACTTTTGCAAAACTATTTGTAAAGTTAAAAATGTTTTTTCATTTTAAAGCAGTTTATTGGTTTTAACTCAAGACTTTTTCTATTAAATAAAGATATTGATACCAGCTGCAAGTTTTAATAAACACTGATGCCTAAATCACTCACGACTCTGGTAACTTCTTATATCTAACATTACTATGATACTAACTAATATTAACTAATACTAACATATTATTAATTATTATTATTATTATTATTATTATTATTACGTGCTTCATTATCTCATGAACATCCTAGTGCATTTCATTATTTAGAGCAATAATGAGCCCCCCAAAGATTTCTTAATAACTAACCATCCAGCTTTTAATAAGCTAATCCAAGTTAATAAAGGTTTTTAAAGGACCACACAAGTGGTTTTGCATCTTTAAGCTCAATAAATACTACCCGCATACATGTTACATTACTGACAGCCATTTTCCAAAATATAAAACCATATTTTAATTTTCGTGTTATTTTGACAAATCCCCTAATCTTTCAAAATCAAATGTTCAGATGATATATCTTGACCTGTAGAAGGCGTAATTGTTTAAGTTCCTCTGGTAAAACCGGTCTTCTCCTGGGACTATATTTTGGCGGAGACATACATTGTCTTCTGTGTAGCTCTGTGTCGGACTGGTTAAATTAAGACCAAAAAAAAAAAAAAAANAAAAAAAAAAAAAAAGGAATAGATATTGTGTTTGCTGTGATGGATTACCTAACTCAAGCATATTTCAAGTGTGTACAAGTTTATTTTAATAGCATACTGGAATGAACTGAAACCAATGCAAGGAATTTAGGAAAAATTATTTGAAAATTACCACTCCAGTAGCATTTGAGGGAAAATGGTTGGCAATAATTTATTACACCTCCCCTGTGTGTAATGTGGGTTGTATTAATTGGGCTCAAATATGCTAAACCACCTGTATGGCCCTTTAAAAGTATCTGATTTTCATAATTTTTTTTTAATCAAATTCAAATCAACATGTCAGACTGATTCACTTTGTTTGGGTAAAGTAAATGTAGCCCAAACCAAACCAAAGACAGCCGTTATATCCACAGATTTCCAGCAGAGTGTGTTGATCGCTTGACCATCTGTGGGATTCTACTCAATAACACACACTCACTTAAGATATATGTGCAGCCCGCCATCAACAAGGCCGCGAGGAAACACTCTGGGATGTTTTCTCAAAGAAACGAGCATTCAGTCTGCTATAAAACACACTTTCTGGCCACGTTTTCAGACGTGCTCTGAGAAATCGGTGGTGTAAGGTCATGGGCTTATAAATTTATGGCCTAACATGCTTCTGTGAGCAGGTAAAAAAAATCTGTCCGCTGTTTGTCCAACCTGAAGATTAAGCAAACCTAATTATTCATATTTTATCCAAATGGAAAAAGACACCGATCGTATTCCAGCCAAGAATTTGCAGTGTAAACACTTCCTGCTATCTTCCAGCGTGTCTTAAAAGGACATGCTGGTCCCCTGTGTGGAATCAGCTTAGAAAAACACGACTTCACTTGGATGCACAGCTGTGTGCTTGGCAGGTCGGCTGTTTGTCAAAGAATGGCTTTTGCCCCAATATGACGAATTTGCTTTCCAAATTTGGTCCTGCGGCCTCGTCCAGCACCCCCCCCCCCCCCCNCCCACAGTCATAGGCCCTTGCTCGCTCTTCCACTCCTTCATCCTCCCTTTTCCACGCTCACTTTCTCCTCTCTTTATCAATGCTTCCTCCACTGCAAACTCTCAGCCTATCCACGCTCTAAAATGCACAGGGAACACTCTATGTATGTGTGTGGGAGCACGGGAAGTGAAAGAGACAAGAACTCAGTGTCTGCATGCGTGAATGTTGGTCTGCTTGGCCTGAAACCTGAGACGAGCCTCTGAAGAGGTGAGGTCATTCTTGGATGTGGACTGAGATACTGGGTTTGTGAAGGTGTGTGCATCCATTTGTGCGCTGAGGAGGAGAGCTGGAGAAACACACCAACAGTCAGGGTACATATGAAAGAATAACGACTGAGCCGTAGATTCAGAGAGCAGTGTGTGTGTGTATGAGTCTGTGCATGCTTGTGCGTACATTAAGCTATGTGTGACTCAAGTGTGAAAAGCAGAGCTGGTAGTAATTCTGGGGCAACGAGCCAAGAAATCAAGCCGCATTTACTGGCCCTCCTCACCACATCGCCCATACCAATAAGGCCTGAGAATATTCCTGCATACGTAAGTGGTTTGGACTAAGTCAGAGTGTGCGAGCATATGCATTCCTGAATGCACAAGTTTATCTTTCAGAGTGCGTGCACAGATTCACACGCAGACAGTTTCATTGGCACTAGCTCTATGTTCAGACTAATCGTGATTTGTTCTGATGCTCAGCCGAGATACTTTCCAGCCACTAACCTAACACGTGGTTACATGAGTTGTAACCTTTGTATTTTCAGACAGTGGCTACAGTTAATAGTGCTGCAACAGCCTGCTTGTTTTCAAATGTTACCAACTGCTAGAATTATTAGTTCTAGCAAAAATATTATCAATACTTTTATTACTGTCTATGAAGGTTTTCAGTCATCCAGGCCATTGGATGTCAATAGGATTTGCTGTTTAGTCTTGGATGTTTTTGTCTGAGGGCATTTTTCAGACCTGTAGTCTGCTCCGGGCCGTATCAGGGATTAAATTGTTAAAATGTTGCAATTACCTCTTGGTTTGGTCAGTTTCATGCAGGAAATAAAAATGCAACTGAACCAAAATCTAGCAGCAAAAGTCATTTGAGAACAGTCGCTCCGCTCAGTGGTCAGAAATGTCTGGGGCAGGAGAAAGATGTCAAAACAGGAAAAAAGTTTTCTATAAGCCAGGTGTAACTAAATAACATGGAACAATGATGGAATTAGGATACTTTTCTCATCATACTCATCATTTTGGCCATGTTCCAAACAAACTATGGCAGCAGAAGCTGAATTTGACTTCAGGAGAACGTGTGGAAAAACCATGTTGCTTCACATGATGTGAAGAAGATGTGCTGCCTTCAGATGGCTGAAGGAAGCAACATACCGAGAACATACAACCTCATGGTAACATTCAACATGTTCATCTGAACATGTGTGAAGCTTGATATGGCTAATTGAAGGTATAGTTTAACTGTGATAAAGTTTGTTTTACGTTCGATACGTTTAATGGTTTAAAGTAGGGAGTACCTGATGAGTGTCAACCATAAAACAAATTTTATCGCCGTTATAGTTACATGCAACCCTCTCTGGATCTAGATCAATAAACTACTCTGTAGCTGGTTCAAGAATGGTGTGGATCATGTTCACACCACAAACAAACCTCTCCAGAGTTTGTTTGCTCTCAAAATGGTCTCTGTGCAGTTGTTTGGTCTGTACCAGGTGCAACTGCTGTGTTCAGACCAGCACAAACTAACCGTACCGAGGTGGGAAACACTCGTCTGATTGAAAACCAAAACCATGTAAGGTGTGAAAACACCCTTAAGACATTTCAGCAATCATCCAAGTAGCTTCTTCAGTTCTGAGTCAAAGAAAGGGGAGAAAACACGCATTTATCCTCTGAGAGTTGTACCCAGAGCGTATCCTGCCACGCAGACTACTTTCTACTGGCAGACCTCAATTTGAGAACCACTCATTCAAACAACTTCATACGTGACTCTGCACTTGCTTGGGTCCTGAGCAATGAACCTGCCGAATTTCAACTTCATACAGTGCTGGGTTCTAGAGATGTTGGTGCTNGGTCCTGAGCAATGAACCTGCCGAATTTCAACTTCATACAGTGCTGGGTTCTAGAGATGTTGGTGCTACAGACGGACAGAGAAAACCTGTCATTATAGATAGACTCTCATTGCATCATGTATAAGCATTGTGGATTGGTTAGTATAGAATCATCCAATAATTAATGAAAGTCAATGAGATCAAAGTCAGAATTGAATACCACACCAAAAGCCTCATGTTTATCCATAAACTGAATGTCATAATTTTTTGGAAAATCCAACTCTTTATAAGAAAACATAAAATTAATTTCCCAAACTATTCCTCTCAGATGTGAAGAATTCTTACAATAATATCGCACTATAAGAAAAAAATTCCTTGGATATTTCACAGGAATTTTACTGATGCTCTCAAAAGGAATGAGCCCATTTTTAACCAACTAGTCATAGCAATGGCATGTCAAAAAAACGAGGCCACACTACGATTCCTTTCAATTTAATACCTGATCCAGTTTTCTAAAACTATTTTTGTTAATATGCTTATACTCTGAAAACCCACATAGTCACAAACAGTTGTTTTTAATCATCTTATCTATATTAATAAGGTTTAAAATACATGCCAACGTTCTCTGTATTCCTGTCATCAGATGAAGCAGCCTAGTTAATTCCACTGACATATTTTCACATTGATGAATAATGGAGTAGCTACTGGGAAAGTTTGGCTGTGCTACGTATTTTCGTTTCCAACTCCAGGGAGCATTGGTGGATGTGTACTACAGGCATTAACAATATTTCATACAAAAGAACCTCCAAGTCTATAAACTCAGCAAACAAAACAAATTTACAAACTCTGGCTGTGGGGGTCATGTTGTCTGAAATCACGCTGAGGTTTTTTGTTTTGTTTTTTTTTTTTTTANTTTTTTTTTTTTTGCATGCAGCAGTCTGTATGGGCTTGTCAAAAAATGATGGAAGTTATTTGTTTTATTTAGAGGAGCAGGTTTTCCGTGGAAATATAAGATCATCCAAGTCCTGTTGAAACTGGAGATGTCAGGAAGACAGACAGAGGCATGCCTTCACCAGCATGTCAAAGGTGAGAAAGACATAAAGTTCAGTGTCGCTGACATAGCAGGAAACAAGGTGTAGGTTGTGGGGTGTGACGATAAAGTGATCTAATGTAGAAGGAAAACAGCTGATCCCTGGAGGACAACAATGCGGTAAAAGTGACATGCAATGGTGTAAATAGATCAGAACTCATAGCCTGTGTTCAAAATTATATCAGGATATTCTGAGATTAAATTATGACAAAATATTTACAAGCTTTATCGCTTGAATCTGTAGTTTTCCTTCTGCCATCTGTATCTAAAGGCTCTAAGGCTACTGTACTTTCAGTTCAGTTTTGAGAAAAAGTGCTGTGTTCATACACGATAATGTTTCATAGAAAAAAGAAGAAAAAAAGCCTTTTTCCTGGTTTCTAACCCACTTTAATCACGGGGGCAGGAAAAGAGGATATGGTAAGCATTCATTTCCCAGCATTGGTTGGGAGTTTCACAATTGCGGCTCTTTTCTGAAGAGTGGAAAGTGAAAGCAGTGCTGTATCAGCGTTATCGTGCTTATGAGCGATGCGCTGAGAAGCCTGATGTGGCAGTGTACATGTTTTCCAAAATAATAATCTTCTTTGGATTTGATGTTGAGGTTGTTAGTGGTGAGAAAAGTACAGCCTCCAGGCTGGTGATCATCAAAAGCAATGATGCATCAATGCATCGATTCTTAAGGTGGCGATTCAACTGCATTAATCTGAATTATAAAATCAAACAAATAAAAAAAATAATGCTCCCTAAAGCGCATTCCTCCTTAAAACATTTAAAGTTGTGTTGTGTGCGCTGCTGCAGCCTCTTCAGTGAAAACAAACAAAATAATGAGCTGGTGGTGATGAGTTCTGCACATCAGCAGACTGAAATCTTCTAAAGACACGGCCTAAGAAAACTTTGAAAAACACCAAAATCTCTACTGCTGCACAGTGACTAAAATACAGTTTTACATTTTTGGAAAATGGTTTTCAGTAATGTAACATGTATACAGGTAGTATTTTTGATGCGTAAACATGCAAAACATGGTATGGTCCTTTAATGTCCTCTTCCTTCCTTTCCGTCATTATAGACAGATTTAGCGTTCTCTGCATGACTTGCATGTCTGTCCATCTGTCTGTCCTTTGGTGCCATTAGAAGAACTCATTACGTCTGTCACGACTGTCACTCAGATCCACTTCTGCCTCTAATTAGGCCTAAACACAGAGGATTACACACTCTCCGAGTGCGTGTGTGTGTTTCACACATCTTTGCATCTGTATTTATCTACAGTAAGTGTGTGTACGACTGAAATTCCCCAGAGATGCCGACCAACGTCCCATGAGAGCGGCTCATCTGTCTCCCTTCATACCTCGCTGCCCACGGCAACAGAGGAAAGAGGGGGGGTGAGGGAGATGGAAGAAAAAAGAAGAGGATAACAAGAAGAATGAATCTGACTCAACACATATTTGGTTGTGGTGTTAGCATGCACGCACGTCCTGCTTGTAGAGCGCAAAAATGCACACTCACACACACACACACACACACACACTAATCATCTTATGGCATGGTTTCAAATAACAGGCTACAGCGATGAGTTAGACCCCAGCTTGTATTTTTCCTCCAAAAACTGACAAAAATTCCCATGCGGTTTGGCTCCTCACCCTAGCTCCTCTCCTCACCCTCCCCTCTCTCTCTCCTCTCTCTCCTTTTCTCTCTCTCTCTACTCTTCTAACTCCTCTCTTTTGTCCCCTTGCCTATCTACCCTCTCTCTCTCTCATCTTTCTTGCGATCTACCTCCCTCCTCATCATTCCATCTTTCTCACTTTCCCACACCTCTCATTTCATCCTCCATTACCCTCGGTCTTTCCTTCTTAATCCTGCTCCCTCCCTCCTTCTCTACATCCATCCTTCTCTACCTTCCCCTCCCTTTCAGTCTGTTTCTGCCAGAACCCTAATGAGAACAATGTGTGTGAAAGCAGCCCCAGCGGAGGGACTCTGTGTGTGTGTGTGTGTGTGTGTGTGTGTGTGTGTGTAGGGTGAGGGGTAGTTGTTCCCTCTAAGGTACACGTGCACAGTTACACAATGGCTTTCGGGATAATGATGTCAGTCCAATTCTTTGGTCCAGAGTGTGAAATATCTCAACTCGAGGTTGGATTTTCATGAAATGTCGTATGATATTTACGACCATCAGGAGACGAATCCTAGTCATTTTGCGGATACCCTGACTTTTCCTGTAGCGCCCCATGAGGCGACAACTTCCATTTTGTCCAACACTTTGGTTCTTAACAAGTTTCTATGACCCTCCCTGAAATCTTCTGTGGATAAACATGGTCCTCAGAGGATGAATCCTAATTAATTTGATGGCCTATTTGCTTTTTCTGTAGTGCCACCCTCAGCCATGAATTACCACGAAATTTACCAAACAAAATCACATTCTCCAACGACAAAACTTTTCAATTTATGTAACAACTTTTTCCTCTGGCGCCATCCTCAGGCGAAAGATTATATAATTTGCCCCACTAGTGGTAAGGGTCTAAGAATCTTATCTTTAACTTTTTCATCCATTAAAAAACGGCTGAGTGTTCACACCGTTCCGTCACTTTACTATCTGACGCTGTCGCATTTTATCTTGTGTTATTTGATGTAAGTTCTTCATAGGCACTTTTTGGTTTTAAAGGGCCATACTGATAATTTTGCAGGTTTAAAGGACCATACCACCCATTTTGTATGTTTGAGCCTAATATATTCAATTTTCATACATGTAAGGTTACTGACAATCATTTCCCAAAGCATACTACCGGAACTGTGAATTAAAAATGTTTTTCCTACCTTCCAGACCACCATTGGTTTCAGTTCATTCTGATACACAGTAAGTTAAAATCAACTTACTGATACTGAAAAGTTCATGGGATAGGTAATCCATCATCATTTTTTTTTTTTTTTTTTTTTTTTTTTTTTTTTTTTTTTTTTTTTTTTTTTTTTT
>VXCM01004866.1:20604-38478 GCA_014773175.1 Lucifuga dentata
TTTTTTTTTATCTTTTGTAGAAGTGCTCTTATTATTTTGTTCCTTTTTACTGCTGAGCTGACCCGTTTCTCTCGTGAAACACATTTCATTGTACTGTTGACCCTGTGTTAACATACATATGACAAATAAATCTAAATCTGAATCTGAATCTGAATCATCGCAAACAAGACGTGTATTCAGGTATTTTTCGAAGTTTCATAATTTTAGCATTTAAGCATAATAAAAAGCAGGAGTGAATGTATGTCTCCACCGGGGAATATAGTCCCAAAAGAAGACCTGCGTTTATAAAAACATTTTAACGGCCATGACTTCATAAGGCTGCATAACTATTAGCAGGAGAAACATAGATTTTTAAGGTGGGTGTATCGCTTCAATATTTGATTTTGAAAGATGAAGAGATTTTGCAAAATATCAGGAAAGCTGAAATATAGTTTTATCCTTTGGGAAATGATTGTCACTAACGTAACATGTATGAAAATATTAGACTCAAACATGCAAAATGGGTGGTATGTTCCTTTAAGCCCAATAACTACTACCCGCATACATGACATACTTTACATGACTGACAATTATTTTTCAAAACATAAAACTGAATTTTAGTTTTCCTGTTATTTTGCCAAATCTCCAAATCTTTGAAAATCAAATGTTCAGGTGATACATCAACCTTAAAATTCAATGTTTCGCCTGCTAACACTATTTCCCTGTAAAAGCCATCTTCTCCTGGGACTATATTCTTTTCTTTTGTGCGCCTCTGTGCTGGGCCGGTAAAAGAAAGTGACTTCGACAAAAAAATTTAATAGGTGTTCTGTTCGCTGTGATGGATTATTTATCTCAAGCACGTTTTCAAATCTCTACAAGTTGATTTTAATAGCATACTGAAATGAACTGAAACCAATGGCGGTCTGGAAAATGGTCATCAGAAATGTAACGTGTATGCTGGTTGTAAATATTGGGCTCAAACATGCAAAACCACCACTATCATCCTTTAGGAATCAAATACTAGAACTTTACAGACAATATCACAGACAATTTCATTTTTACTAGTCACATTCATGTACTTATCAAACTGTTACTACTAAAGATAGAAAAGTTGAGGGATGAAAGCTTGGTTAGGATGGATGTCCTGAGTTGATCTGGTATCAGGGCCAATCAAAGCATTAATTATAAAGTGCCGTGCCCGTTGAAAATGTGCATGTTCGGAACAGTCGGACTTTATCTTGTGCACCACAGCCTGCCATAATTTTGTTCTGCGTGTCCTTGTGAGCTAGCTTTGCTGCATGGAGTTGGGTTGAGACTGTGGCACAGGACCGGTGTAACTATACCCCTGCCCAGACTATCCCTGGGGTTCAGGTGGCTAGCCTGTTTTATACGCGTATATTCTGGGCTAGTCCAGTTTATACCCCGGGGTGTTATTTAGGCTAGGCTATTTCATACCCCCCAAACCCAGATTATACCCCCACACTCAGACACACAATAATCAAGGATACATAAGTTTTTGGTTTTATTTCACNGATTATACCCCCACACTCAGACACACAATAATCAAGGATACATAAGTTTTTGGTTTTATTTCACAGCCTTTCACACACTAACCCTAGCCCTAACCCTGATGACACAACCTTATAATTTATCAAAAAAGTCTATGTTGCAGTGACATGTTATTTTTTAAATTATGATAGAAAGAAACTCTGGACATTGAAATACAGACTAATTTATGAAAAACACAAGGAGGTATAATCTGGACTAGTGGGGCATAGTCTGGTCTAGGTCAAAATATACCCCAGGTATAAACCAGCCTGGGCTATTTTAAACCCTGGGGTATTTGGCCTAGACCAGACTGTACCCAGGTATAGTTTGGCAGGGGCTTAATCTGGCCTGCAACACTGGAGCATATGCTGCCATGCCCAGAGCGTATCCTGCCACGTGGACTACTTTTTACCGGCACAACTCAATTTGAGAACCGCTCATCCAAACATCTTCACATGTGACACTGCACGTCCTTAGGTCCTGAACTATAAACCTGCCAAATTTCAACTTCATACAGTGTTGGGTTCTAGAGATGTTGGTGCCACGGACAGAGATTTCTGTCTTTATAGATAGATTGGTTGTAGAAAGCTCAATCCATTTCCAGTCTTTGGTTTATTGCGTTCTGCACTGAGTATGTCCACTGTCCACTGCATTGTTAAAACGCTAGAAGGTTCTTAATGCACAGTAAGCGAAGCACAGACTCAAACAAACAGCAACGTACAGGCTGTGCTGGATCAAACTCAGCACCAGCAGATACTCAATATTAAACAATTCAGACTAGAATCAATGGAAAAAATTTGACTCGAATATGGTCAAACCATCTCTCGCATGCGCACACACACATATACACACAGACTGTAGCAAGAAAATGAATTCCCTTGTTCCCTCAAACACACAGTCACACCTGCCTCCTTCTTTTTGTTGTCCTGTGACCCGATTCAGAGAAAACTCCTTAGGGAAATTATGATGTTTTGAACACGAGTTAATTGGTTTAAAGATACTTACATTTACAAAGCTGTGACTCATAATACAAACTGTCAGCAAAAATTTAAGACCTATTTCAGTCTGATGGCCAGTTTCACCGGTATGAAATATGGGGGATGTTTTAAACTATATTTGTCTCACCTCTGTAAATGATCAATAAATTTGATAGATAAGCCCACTCAGTTGATCAGATAGTGTGTTTAAATGGAGAGTTTTGATCTGATCTCGCACACATTCAGGCACATCTTCCTCAAGCATTCTTCTCTCTCTCTCTCTCTCTCTCTCTCTCTCTCTCTCTCTCTCTCTAATATGAAGCAGCCGATCTTATTGGATTTTACCTGTGACACACCTTACAACATCATGTTGTAATGGGTCATCAACTCGATTAACGTAAGGAAAGTTTGATGAATGACCTTAAATGATCACGGTGCTTATTTAGGTTTACACTGTATACTTACCGTGATTTTTTTTTATGAATCCTGCCATTTTTTTTTTTAATGTAACTCAACTAATCCAAAAAAAACCCCACCCAATTCTCATTTTAGCTGAGATTTTACACATCACATAATATTCTCTTGACAGCTGGATATTAGAAACACACTGTATAACCCATCTACTGCAAGATATTAAAGGACCATGCTAGCGATTTTGCATGTTTGAGCCCAATATATACAACCCGCATACATGTTATATTACTGTCAGCTATTTTCCAAAACATAAAACCGTATTTTAGTTTTCGTGATATTTTTTCCATTCCTCTAATCTTTCCAAATCAAATGTTCAGGTGATACACTCACCTTAAAATTCAATGTTTCATCTGCTAACACTTTTCCACGATTGTAGAAGGTGTGGCTATTTTAATTTCTCAGTAAAAACCATCTTCTCCTGGGACTATATTTCCTGGCGGAGATATACATTGTCTTCTGTGCAGCTCCATGTTGGATCAGTTAAATAAAGTTACTTCAGCAAAAAACCCAGTGTTGTTTGCTGTGTGTTTTAAGTGTTTTTCAAGTCTCTACAAGTTGATTTTTATAGTGTACTGGAATGAACTGAAACAATTGCAGTCTGGAAGGTAGGAAAAAAAATTCTGAAATTTACCGCTAAAGTACAATATATTGGGAAATGGATGTTCAGCAACACAATGTCTGTATGGATTGAATATATTGGGCTCAAACATGCCTGACCGCTGGTATGGTCCTTTAAAGGCACCGCTCACATGCAGCCCTGCAGTTAAGTTATAATGACACAGCACTAACAAAAGTAGCATGGCCTATTTCAGGCTGTGCAGACTCATGTCCCATGTCAGATCCTGCACAGTGAGGACAGCGACTGACACAGTGAAGGGATGGTTGCTACTTTTGGCCTTGGAACAAAAGGAAAGAACAGTTTCTCATCAGAGCTGTCCCCGTTTCATCAATGGCATCAGTGTTTGGTGTGTGCCATTTTTACTCCTCCAGTTACTCACACAATGGGCTCATCCTAAGTCTCCTTCCTCTGACCAGCAGGTTAACCCAATAAGACAAAAGGGGCTGCTGCCACATGCTCCAACTAATCATTAGAACATATGGGACATTCTGCCTGTCTGTCAGATGGTGAGGGAGGGGCGCCGATGAGCAAAAGGTCACATCCAGGATCTGGATGTCATGTGGTAACAGGATTAAAAACATTCAGTTTCATTATCTTATGGCTCCAGCATAGGCAAGTACTCTGAAACCAATCTGGAGTCATATACGACTATATTCCAAGTCTGTAATGCAAGAAACGCTCATTTACAGGAAAATAATCCATTTTTAACAAGTCATTCAATCTCATTTTTTGTGCTCAAGGCTTAAATTTCTTAAAAAAAAATTTGCAAATTGGATGGCATCATTTCATTTCTTCCCAAATCTTAAATTTCTTGATGTATTTCATTAAGTCTTGAAAGGAGAGAATATGGCAGATCACTGCAACGCAATAAAGAAAATGACAACTGATTTAAAAGCATCGTTAAATCACGTTGGGAACAGGTTAGATTAGGTCTGCAACTCATCTGCATATTTTTTCACTTAGCTTAAAGGACCATACCACCCATTTTGCATATTTGAGCCTAATATTTTCAATTTTCATACACATAAGGTTCCTGACAATCATTTCTCAAAGGATAAAACCGTATTTCAGCTTTCCAGATATTTTGCAAAACCTCTTAATCTTTCAAAATCAAATATTCAAGTGATACACCCACCTTAAAAATTCATGTTTCTCCTGCTAATAGTTACGCAGCCTTATGAAGTCACTGTCCTTTAAATTTTTCCATAAACCCAGGTCTTCTTTTGGGACTATATTCCCCAGTGGAGACATACTGGAGACTCCACGCTTTTCATTACACTTAGACACTAAAATTATGAAACCGAAAAAACCTGAAAACACGTCTTGTTCAGGATGATGGATTACCTATCCCAAGAATGTTTCAAGTATCAACAAGTTGACTTTAATAGCGTACCAGAANTGGATTACCTATCCCAAGAATGTTTCAAGTATCAACAAGTTGACTTTAATAGCGTACCAGAATGAAGTGAAACCAATGGCAGTCTGGAACATAGGGAAAAAATTTAATTCACTGTTCCAGTAGTATGCTTTGGGAAATGATTCTCAGTAACGTTAAATGTATGAAAATTGAATATATTAGGCTCAAATGTGCAAAATGGGTGGCATGGTCCTTTAACTTAAGTATAACTGCCTGAGTTACTAACCCTCATTTGTTTGTTTTTTCACCATCTATCCGTCTATCTATCTGTCTGTCTGTCTATCTATCTATATATCTATCCATCTATCTATCTAGAACTATTTGGATTAAGCCTATTTCCACCCAAATTTGATTTCCTCACACATCCAAACGTTATGTTTCTTGCCCTGAGAAGACACTTTTTAACAGCAGAGGGTCACAAAAGCCGAAAACAGTTTCATTCTTCCTCTGTCAGCTTTCAGATTCGACCTCTCCACAACTTCCTTTGATGCATTTCTCTTCCTCCTCCCACCCATGCGTCAATAGCCATAAAATCAATGTCGCCAGCATGAAACAGCACGAATCATCCAGGTCGGAGCCGCCATGGGTGACCTTTGCCCTAAATACACAAATGCAATCGGAGGTCAGGAATGTGGGGCACCTCAGCTAATTGTGAGAATATCTGGGGGGTTATGTATTGTGTACACGGCACAGCAGTCTGGAAATTCAAACCTTGTTCTGACTGGCTGCCGTTCGTTTCTCAGAGCCGTGAGGAAGAGTCGGTCCTCAAACAAATCAGCTCACTGCCTGTCAAACTGACAAACAATGACAGGCAGCTGACACATTCTTCAAACAGAGGCGTGTCTGGAATCTGGCTGTGGCCGCAGACGGACATCCTCCCGTCTACGCCAGAGGATCCCCAGAAATGTTTTATTACGCTGAAACCACCTGCAGAAGGCTAAATACTTACTCCCATGTTGAATGATAGCATATTTTCTGTATTTACATGCATTTATTTAAACATCTCCATCAACCAGCAAAAAAAACATCAGAGTTCCAATGTAAGAAAACTACATTTTGAAAGTTTTGTATCATTTTTGATATCCAAGGGCAAAACGCATTTTTTTTTTATAGCGAGCCCCAAGTTTTCTAAATCAAAGCAACAACTGGTTATCTCAAAGGACAATACCGGCGATATTGCATGTTTGAGCCCAACCCATATACACACATTACGTTACTGACAACCATTTCCCAAAACATTACTGGAGCAGTAAACTTTTGAATTTTTGTTTTCCTACCTTCCAGACTGCCATTGGTTTTGGTTTATTTCAGTAAATATAAAAGTCAACTTGTAGAAACTTGACATAAATAATGCATCACAGCAAACATGACATCTATTAAGTTTTTTTTGTCGAAGTAACTTTATTTAACTGGTCCAACGCAAAGCTGCATGGAAGACAATGTATGTCTCCGCCAGGGAATATAGTCCCAGGAGAAGCCGGCTTTTGCTATGAAATTAAAATGCCGTGCCTTCTATAATTGTGCACAAGTGTTAGGAGGTGAAATACTGAATGTTAAGGTGGCTGCATCACTTGAACATTTGATTTTGAAAGATTAGGGGATTTGTCAAAATAACGAGAAAATTAAAACATGGTTTTAGATTTTTGAAAATGGTTGTCAGTAATGTAAAGTGTATGCAGGTAGTACTTATTGGGCTTAAACGTGAAAAATCACCGGTATTGTCCTTTAAACACATGTTATCTTAGTTCTTTTGGTGAGTAAGAGGTAAAACACAGGCCACAGTTTGACTTTTGAATAAAGAAGTGGAAATGTGTCACACATTGATCATCCCCTACAATTCCAGCTCATCTGTATTCATCCAGCGTTCATTCCAAACCATTAAACACGGCGTTTAGCTGTTCTTGGCCTGAAGTTTCCGAACCCCGGGGGCTTTGTGGCTTCTCTCTCTCTAACTCTCTTTCCACTTTTCCAAACAGTCAACAGTTCTGCATCAGCACAGCTTAGGATGTGCTCATACCCCCATGATGCTCTGTGGCTTTTCTGCATGATTAGCTCCAAAGGCAGTTCTGCACATGCTACCTTCATCTACGACGATGCTACGCTCTGATAGGAATATTGGACCAATCTCGCTTTTAACAGCTGACAGAAGCTGAATGTGGACAATATTTTAATATATTTGTGCAAATCCAGATGCACCTCTTTATATTGGATTATTGGATTCTCCCTGTTTTCTTTTTTTCCTTTCATGACCTACTCAACATATTCTGTTGTTGCTATTTTGGATATTCTTTTATAGCTGTAGTTTCAAACAATTTTGCAAAACACCAACAACATTGGGGTCAACATAAATGATGTGATATGCAAAAAGAAATTGCAATATCAAAGTGTGTTACAGGCTGCATTTGTATGTATATTTAACCATACTTTTTGCAATTCTAGTTTGATATTTTCTATATTTCTGCTTTTATTTTTTACTAATTCACTTCCCACAGTATTTATGAATTGTGGTGCTCAAACTTTACATTTTTGTTTTTTACTATTATCTTATATCTTCATATTGAACCGTGCTGACAGAATGTAAAACATTAAACCTCAATCCTGTAGTTTTCTTAACTCTCTAATAACCAAACTTGATGGATCTTTGCCAGAATTGGTTGTTTATATGTATTTATGTAAGAAACCAATATCTGCCAATATATACGTTTTCTGTAACTCCAAATCATTATTCTGTAAATGCAACATACCATTTTGCCCCAAAGATCATCTGAGTGTCATCACCACTCTTCCCTTTTTCTTTCTTTCTTTCTTTCTTTCTTTCTTTCTTTCTTTCTCACTGAGATGAATCTCATCTGCTCATATTTACAGATCTTATCTTAAAAAACAACCAACAATCATTCACATATCAAGCACAATGCATTACCTTTGACCACAAATATGGTTACTTCTCTGTTTACACTAATCAATTTCTTTCTGTTCTGTTAATATTACAAAACCCCTGCTCTTCCTCCTCCTCCTCAGAGATATCCACTGATTGTTTATGTGAGTGGGTCTGTCATAACATTTTAATGGTGATTTGTGTTGATGAAAGCAACTTCCACAGACAGTGTGGAGTATAAAGTTCACTGTGCTTTATTGATGGCAGATTTCATCAAACTCCTCCTATTTCAAAGGGTCCAAAATGTCATTAGTGCATTTTCTTGTTCCAAAAACAGGGATGTTAGTTCTCTTATCCTTAAACTACTATTGCTTTTAATAAAAATTACCACTTAAACTTCTGGGGCAGAATAACTGATCAATTATCAAATTTTGGTATTTGCTCTGTTTTCGGTTACAACATGATCTGGATGCTCCTTAATGTGAAATTGTTAGGTATTTTTTCAGGTATTTTTTTGCTAAATGGTCCAGCTCTTCAATATCTTGATAAAAAATTCAACCTAGAGCTGAAATGATTATCGAATTGATCAACCAACAGAAAATTAATCATTTTAATTATTTATATAAGTAAAAATGCCAAACTTTTTGTAATGTGGCAACATAACAATGACATCTGTTATCTTACTTCAACATATTTATCAGTAATGATAATAATCTTTAATTGTAATCACTTAGGGTGTGCCTTATGCAGGGGTGCTACTAATGATTACTTTTATTATTGATTACTCATGCATCAATTAGCAATTAGTGAATAAAAGTCAAAAAAGTTACAAAAAGTTATGAGAATGGCACCCAGCAAATGTTCTGGATCTTTAATAAATGATTAAAACAATTAATGGGTTATTAAAATTGCTGCAAAAAAAAAAAAATCTTTCCAAATCAAACCGAGCCCCCGTCAGTCTAACGGGAGAAGTGAGCGGAGGTGTGCGGAGACCAGCAGCCTAATCTGGGCCTCTCCAAATCCCCGCGCTCGCTTTGGCAAACTTACCCTCCAGCGTCACCTCTTTCCCCGCCTTCTTAAGCGCCTGGACCGCCAGGTCGTGTGTAGCCTCCCGGAGGTCGTTCCCGTTCACCGACAGAATCGCGTCGCCCACGCGGAGAGCCCGGCTCTGATCGGCGGCGAGCCCCGGGAAGATCTTGGAGATGAGGATGGGCATTCGGTTCTCCCGCCCCCCCTTGATACTGATCCCCAGCCCGCCAGACTCCTGTTTGACAACTCGGACTTTGCGCACAGCTTCCGAGGAGCCGTCCAGATTGACGGGAAAGTCGCCCTGCCTCGAACCGAAACTGGACCCGGGGCTGCCGTAGCTGGACCCAGGACTTCCAAAATCAGAGGTGGTGCCGTTATTTGGGTACTTTCCAGGGCTGTTTAGGCAGTAGTTGCCGTCGTATTGACCCCGACTGCCACCTCCGCGCCCCGGGCTGCCACTGCGTCCCCTCGCCCCGTGGTTCTGGTTCTGGTTCGCATATTGGTCTTGACTCGAGCTCGGACCACGACCCGGGTTCCCAGGACTTGTACCCGGGTCGTTTCCGTTCGACATACCATTTCGNCTGGACCCGGGGCTGCCGTAGCTGGACCCAGGACTTCCAAAATCAGAGGTGGTGCCGTTATTTGGGTACTTTCCAGGGCTGTTTAGGCAGTAGTTGCCGTCGTATTGACCCCGACTGCCACCTCCGCGCCCCGGGCTGCCACTGCGTCCCCTCGCCCCGTGGTTCTGGTTCTGGTTCGCATATTGGTCTTGACTCGAGCTCGGACCACGACCCGGGTTCCCAGGACTTGTACCCGGGTCGTTTCCGTTCGACATACCATTTCGCAGGCCCGCCGAAGAGTTGTTGTAATCCCAATGATTGCTCCCCTGTCCGGTTACCTCCGCCTCGGCCGTTAAAGCCAGCGTTTCTCGGGTGAGTTCGGCGGCCACTCGGATCCAGCGGTCGCGGAGCAGAAGGTCCAGCTGCCCGTTTTTGTCCGCTCTGGTCCAAACTGCCATGGCTGGACTGTTAGCCTGCTCCGAGGCGGGCCGCTTCACTCTAAACTCATCATCAACTTTTTCCTCTTTTCTGAGTGCGTACTGGGCCGCACCGACACACCCACTACCACGGTGACTGCAGGAACACGAAAAAAAAAAAAAAAAAAAACCCAAAAAACAGACAGACCAAAAACAGGGAGAGGAAAAGAAAAGAACAACTGGCTGTGATGGGCAGTAAGAAGGAGAGAGAGAGAGAGGGCTTGTTGAGTTCTAAGCTGTCCAACTTCCACTCTGTCAGTTACCTGTAAGAGAAATCTGCACTTCCGTTTCCTCCTTTTAAAATAAAAAGATGAATTCTCAGACTCCACTCAGTCACAGAGGGGCCAAAATTAAAATTGAGTCCAAGTTGAGGGCCAAACACAGTCAGCTTTTATTAAAAACAGATTTAAATTGGCCTCATTTTCATCAGAGGTGCTATGACACATATTCATACACTAATATGAACTTCACTTTAACCCGCTACCCAAGGCATCTTATAGAATTCAGAACAAACCAGAGGTATGGAGATCAAATTCAAAACAAATAACGCATCACCATCATTATTTTTAAAAAAAAATATACCTTCCTCTCTATCAGCAATGTTTCTGAGTCATTTCCAAAGAAAAAGTTTTATCACAGGCAATCAAAAATAGGCGTAAAACTGTAATTTTTCTCAAGGGAAATCTAAAACCACTCTTTGTTTTTCATTAACGACACCAACAAGCAAAATGAGAATAATACTTTAAATGTGATCATGCCTTCTTATGTTATATTTTTTCATTACAGCCATATCAGCTCTGCTAACAAGGCGAACAGATTTATCTCTAATGGCAGCAAACAGCTTCTCTAACTCCACCTGTGCTGAAAGCCTGTAGAAGAAATGGCCAAAGGAAAGGTGGACTCTGAAAACAGGCTTTCAGCAGAGTCCACCTTTCCTTTGGCCATTTCTTCCACAGGCTAGCTTAAAGTTTATTAAAGGTGACAGATGGGGATGGAGGGGATGGGAGCTGGCACTTGCAGGAGTTGATTGACGCCCTGGCTGTTCCACTGCATTCTGGGATTTGTAATATCTGCAATATGTGTGCTATATACTGGCCAATATATAATAATAATATATAATATACGGGCCAATTATTATAGAAACTAGATATTATCTCATGGGCCAAATATAATTGTACTGCAGGCCACATCCAGCCCGTAGGCCTTGAGTTTGACGTATGTGGCTGTGGCATATGCTGTGCCCACAGCTGTGGGCCCTCAAAAAATATATATCTTAAAAAGTGGAAAAACCATGCTTTGACTTTATGTGCCTGCTACAGCCTTCTAGCACTTAAATGCAGGGATTTTTTTTTTTTTTTTTTTTTTTTTTGGCACTTGTTCTCCAAGTTTTCTCTTTGATCTCTATTCTGCTTTGGTCAAAAATGTCCACACAATGAATAAATATAAATGTAAATGACAGGAGTATGTTAAAATTTGATTCAATTTAAATTAAATGCAACTGTAAAATTTCCTCCACTGTACATCAAAATATTAAAACTATCAGATACATTTTTCAGCTTTTATTCTGAAAGCAAATTCACCTCCATTCCGGTTTATTCTGCCTGAATAAGTTTGACTTGACGTAGCTTGTTTGTCAGAAGAGTAAACTCGGAGGGGATGACAGAGGCAGACAGCCAATAGACATGTAAACCTGCAGATTACTTATTCATGATGACAGAGGCGTGGTTTATAGAGGTTTTATAGATCCACTGACTGGGGCCAAAGACTTCCTAACTTCACTGTACTGATTATGTGGCTCTATTAATGGATGCAGCTGCCGATTATAAACTTTTATTTTCCATATTCTGGAGGCTATAATGCCATTCTCATCAACAGAAAATCAATAAACTGCTCCTCTGATAAGTTTCATCCAATGCTAAGATAGATAAATCAGGTTGGAGCTGCTGGTAATTTGCCAGCATGACTAAAGGAAACTAAACTAAACTAAACTAAAAGGACCATACTGGTGGTTTTGCAAGTCACTACAAGTTTATTTTTAACAGTGTACTAGAATGAACTGAAACCAATGGCAGTCTGGAAGTTCAGGAAAAAAAAAATCTAAAGCTCCAGGCGTATATTTTTGGAAATGGTTGTAATGTAACGTGTATGCCGATTGTATATATTTGGCTCTAACCTGAAAAATTGCCAGTATGGTCCTTTAAAACTTGCTCTTTAGGGCTTTTTGATTAAAAATAATTTTATTAAGTATGTACTAATACAGACATTTTTTTCTGTTGATCAGTGGATTTTATGTGGCCTTTGCTTTTGCACATTTGATATTCACAAAAGGGTTCCTTCTTCTCACAGAAAAGTCAACTATTAACTGGAATATCCGACTTTATGAGTTCATATTTCATTATAAGAGTACAGCTTTGTGACCAATGAGGCCGTTATAAGAGCTGAACACAACCTGCAGGGAGGGACAGTAACACTCAGACAGCGCTGGTCGTGTTTGTTGTTAGATTTTATTGCAGCTGAGGTTAGTGTTTCCAAAACCAGAGCAGATTTTCAAGTGTCCATTGGGAGTGAGAGAGGAGGAAGTTTCATCTGCTCACGTCACACCATCATGCTGCATCTTCATCATCATCGGTGAAAGGTGCCGTCAGCAGCTTCACTTGCTTACATTCAGTGTCGCTGCCTTTCTCTCATCCAGCTGTACTTGTGACTTTTCAAGCTCGTCAAACAATGCAAAATAGGTCTTGATATGCAGCAGCCACTCAGTACAAATCCCTTTTTTGGATGCTTAAAAATAAATTTTTATTTTGCCGTGTTCAAGCTTATACACATTGTACAGTTCTTGTTTTGGTGTCTAAGGTACATTCATGACAAAAACGAGGAAACAACAGAGAGCTAAAATGCTAGGATCACATCTAGACTCTATGCTGCGTAGCTTTTATTCCCCTCAAACTACACCACCCACCCGTGTCTCTCTCACAGTGTGCACTTCCCTCACACACTCAGTTCTCTCCTCATCTGCCCTCTCCTCCCGTATATCTGTCTCTCTCCCTCACAGCAGCTCTGCTTTCCAGTCGTTAACATCAGGGAGGGAAGTCATGGTGATAATGGAGATTAGGCAGATACGGAAAGAATTGCTTCCTACTTAAACCAAACCAGAGTGAGAGACTAGGGGTGTGTGTGTGTGTGTGTGTGGGCCAAGCACTTCTGCTGGGAGATAATGGTTTGGTATTTGCAGGCAGGGTATTAGATGGTTTGAAGTAATGGCGGTGGCTTGGAGCTGCTTCATTCTTTCCAGAAAGTGTTCCAGAGGACCAGAAAATGGTTTTTAGGCTTGTTTCAGAGCAGAATTGCTTTGGTGCTGGAAATTTTTTTTTTCTTAGAATCATTTGCTATAGTACCACACTCGAATGATTCCATATAGCACCTACATGGTGCTGTAAAAACAGAAAAAAATCTAAAGAATCTGTGAAGTGCTCAAAACTTGCAATATTTAAACCAATTTAAGGACCAACACTGGATTATTGATTGTGATTTAACATCTATTTTCCAAATCAGATGGTTATTTGAGTTATTACTGCTGTATAAGCAACTAGTACTAGTACCCTTGATGCTCAATTTTCTGAGTGCACTGCAAAAAATCTCCATTTTATCTATGTTTGTGTGCGGGTGTGTGTGTGTGTGTGTGTGTGTGTGTGTGTGTGTGTGTGTGTGTGTGTGCAGAGAGGGATATAGTGAAAGCGAATTCACTCATTGGTTCACATTGTTTATCGTCTTGGAGGCGAAGGAGGCGGCAATGATGTGTGAAGCTGTTGCTGTTGGCGAGGATGGAACTGGGGAGGAAGCTGGGGGTGATGCTGTGCCTGCTGGTGGGGCGGAGGATGACACTTAGGGTGAGGTGGGGGAGTGTCTGATTGGGGAGGGTCTGATTGAGTGTGAGTGTGGGTGTGGGAGGGACGTTGCGGTTGTGGCTGTGGTCTTTGAGCAGCAGCTCTGCTCTCCCTCTTGGGAGTGTTGTTGAGGATGTCCAGGCTCCGGCGGCTGGACGAAATGACATCGGCAACGAACTTGGTGCATTCCGCGCAGATGTCGCGCAGGGTGCAGCCGTGAGCGTACAGGTGAGGGAACTCCTCCTCCACTGAGCGTCGTGATAGGCTGCGCAGGGACCTGCAGAGAGACAGGAAGGAGGGGATGCTGTCAGAAATAGATGAATCACAGGTTAATAAGCAGGCTTAAAAAAAAAAAATCACCATTGCTGCAACGTTGCCAACTGTAAACCTGTGAAATATCATTGTAATATAAATAAAGGATGTCACAGCTTTGATACAACTTTAAAGGACCATACTGACATTTTGTACATTCGAGCCTAATATATTCAATTTTCATACAAGTAAGGTTACTGACAATCATTTCCCAAAGGATAAAACTGTATTTCAGCTTTCCTGATATTTTGCAAAATCTCTCTTAATCTTTCTAAATCAAACATTCAAGTGATACACCCACCTTAAAAATCAATGTTTTGCCTGCTAATAGTTACACAGCCTTATGAAGTCACGGTTATTTAAATTTTTTGATAAACGCAGGTCTTTTGAGACTATATTCCCCAGTGGAGACATACATTCACTCAGCTTTTTATTGTGTTTATATGCTAAGATTATGTAAGTTTGAAAAAAACCTGAATACACGTTTTATTGGTGATGATGGATTACCTATCCCAAGAACGTTTCAAGTATCAACAAGTTGATTTTAATAGTGCACCAGAATGAACTGAAAACAATGGCGGTCTGGAAGATAAGAAAAAAAATTAATTTGCCGTTCCAGTAGCATGCTTTGGAAAATGATTGTCAGTAACCTTGCATGTATGAAAATTTAATATATTAGGCTCAAACATGCAAAATGGTCAGTATGGTCCTTTAATCAAGACATCTATCTGGAAGATCCTGTAGATAACATAACACGTAGCATAAAGTGCTTATAAAAACACTGGTTATAGCCAGTACTACACATAAGCAGTATGCATGTATGCATGCTCGCCCATAATTGAAAAATGCACGGTCAGCTCTCCTGTAAGCGCTCTCCTCTCTCTTCATCTTTGTCTCTCTCCCTCCCTCTCTCTCTCTCTCCATCTGTCTCACAGCTGGTTTCCCTGCAATGAAATCAATTTAATTCCCCGTGAAATGTCACGGACCAGCACGCATTCAATTCATATTAACACATTAACCTGAATGGAAAGGAGAGACACCTGCTGCAGGTAAAGACCCACATCCCACTTCAATCTGCAGTAGCACTAGAATCCAATCCTCACTACCAGTTTTAAGCATCAGGAAATAACTGTAGTGAAATGAAAACGACATTGTTTGGGAGCGCATACACTGTACTCAGAAAAGTGCATCAGATTTAGCTTGATGATGATAATGATGATAAGCACACATACACAAAGAGTTCTAAGTGTTTTCTTTCCAATATGTTGATATTGGAAATATTTTGCTGCTCCCCTTCCTCAGACTGCAGCAGGAGAAGCTGATAATTGTATGATTAGGCTGGACGCACCCTTAGATCTACTAGTACTTATTTTAAAATTGGACTGAACAAAATGATGTGCACCTGTTATAACAAAATAACTTCAGCTGGAGATCTAAAACAAATCATTCACATGAACCAAATCTAGCCCACTTTTAAGAAGCCTAAACTTGTGCCTACCTAA
The DNA here is from genome assembly GCA_014773175.1 of Lucifuga dentata. Lineage (NCBI taxonomy): Eukaryota > Metazoa > Chordata > Actinopteri > Ophidiiformes > Bythitidae > Lucifuga > Lucifuga dentata. Next base: position 36,257 of record VXCM01004866.1, read on the forward strand.
AGGTCTACATTTACCACATCCCATATTACAAATATAACAGTAGTACGGCAAAGACTGTACATTTTGCCCTAAGGGCGACGCTGGAGGAAAGATTATTGGGTCAGCAAAAAAATCAAAAGGGTTTATCCACTTTGGAGCCATTAATGTGCTCAGCAAATTCCATAGGAATCTGCCTTTAATTAAATGATGATATAGAGTATCTGATGTACCTGAGTGGAAAGGGTTCATCCTCTGGGGAATATGAATGTATTCATCATTAAATTTCTGTATATTTAGATATGTTTCGTGTTAAAGGGGAAATTTTGGTGGATGCTGATAAGAGGAAAGGTCAGAGTCGCCAAAACATTAGATTCATCCTCTGGGGAAAAAATCCTAATGGTATTTACACTCTGACTAGTTTCTGAGATGTTTTGTTTTGTAATCCTTGTTGTTACCCCCCTCACTGTGTGAATAGTCCGTTAACGTGTTCTCCTTTCGTTGCTCTCTCACTCTCTTTCGCTGTTTCTCTCTCTTCCTCGGTTTTTCATGTCTTAACAAGATGCAAAACAGACCTGTGCTGGGCCACTCTCCCATTCGTGGGTGTGGCTCCGCCGATGTTGTCCCGCCTCCGTTAANCCTGTGCTGGGCCACTCTCCCATTCGTGGGTGTGGCTCCGCCGATGTTGTCCCGCCTCCGTTAACCGACCAATTGGGAGAGTGGCCCAGCACAGTCTGTTTTGCATCTTGTTAAGACATGAAAAACCGAGGAAGAGCGAAACAGCGAAAGAGAGCTTGAGAACACCTTAACGGGCCATCTACGCTGTGAGGGAGGGAATATTGTTTTCTTCTTACTTTTTTGGGAAGAAGGTGTTTTGTGGCAGAAAGTGAAATGCATCTACAGTATATACGCGAGTACAAGCCAAGATTTTATTACCAAATTTCACAAAGCAAATGAGGGGGATCAGCTTATAAACGAGAAATTCAAATTTGATCCCAGAGTACGAAATTTCCAGGGGTGTAAATACTACCCATTACCACTACAGTGGAAAATAGTTTAAATCATATCTTAGAATGAGATATTTCCTGACTAACCATCTTATCCAGCATTGTGCAGCGGCCAGTAAGCCTGTTGTGATTGGTCAAAGACAAAAGATTGGGCCAATCAGAGACGACCTTATAAAAGTGCTGTTTCATATACTGGTATGGTAACATTATTTGGTAGTCTCGTTCAACATCATGTTTTGTGCTTTATTAGCAAGAAGCTTGAGATAAGATACAACAGAAAGGAAACTACACGGACTCAACGATGAGGGCACACGTTACACAGAGCAGGACTGGAATGAACTGTTTGGTGATTCAGACGAGGAAGAGGAGTCCAGAAAAGTTAATGTCAGCTAATGTCAGTTACGGTAATCAGCTGCTGAAATAAATATCATGTTTAACGTGGATTATTTTCAGAAAATCACAGGAATACTATGACAATACCCAGAAAAACAGGTAATTTGCTAAATAAATAAATTGTTGGAACAACATCAGGGGGTCAGCTTATATACAGGTTTCTTTAAAAATCTAAATTTGCAGGTCAAAATCAGGGGGTTGGCTTATACATGAGATCAGCTTGTACTCGAGGATATACGGTATATTGTTGAAAAGATCAACAAAGACCTCCATTTTTCCACAGCATATCAGTGGTTATATGGAAAAATAAACCTGGACTTTGTTATTCTGTTTTTTAAGCTCTTTTTTTATGTGAATGCAGTACAGATTTGACATGATAAATTGTGGAACAATAAAAAGGTCGTGCAGCGGTCGATGGGATCACAGACAGTCAAAGATTAAGGTCAGCTTCTCTGATTAAAATAACGTTGGCTGTTATAATGCTTACTATTTCTGGCTTGTAGTGACAAGGCAGGGTAGTGATAACAGGTGTTAGGCAGCAGATCAGCACATCATTCTCTCTCTCTCTCTCTCTTTCTTTCTTTCCATCCATCCTTCGCTTCCACTGCCACGTCTCTCTTCACACAGGCACAAGAGGTGAGGACATTAATGACAGCTGGGTAATCATTAGATAATGGCTGCTTAGAAGCCTTGGAGGAGGCATGCAATCATTATGCAACGACGGGATGGGTTAGAGAGAGAGAGAGAGGGAGAGAGAGGGGAGAGTGTATGTGTGTGAGTGAGAGAGGCGGAGGGGGGGAGAGAGAGTGTGTGTGTATGTGTGTGAGTGAGAGAGAGGTGGGGGGG
>VXCM01004866.1:39210-59784 GCA_014773175.1 Lucifuga dentata
GAGAGAGAGGAGAGAGGTGGAGAGGGGGAGTGTATGTGTGTGTGTGAGAGAGAGGGAGAGAGACAGTGCATGTGTTTGTGTGTGAGAGAGAGAGGGGGAGAGTGTGTGTGTGTGTGTGTGAGAGAGAGAGAGAGAGAGAGGAGAGGGAGAGATGGGGAGAGTGAATGTGTGAGAGAAAGAGTGAGCGTGAGTGTGTGTGTGAGAGAAAAAAAATAGTGTGAGAGAGAGAGAGAGAGAGAGGGAGGAGAGCATATGTGTGAGAGAGAAAGAGTGTGTGTGAGCGTGTGTGTGAGAGAGAGAGAGAGAAAGAGAGTGTGTGAGTGTGTGAGAGAGAGTGCCTGTGTGTGTGTGTGTGTGTGTGTGTGTGCGTGTGTGTGTGAGGGCATCGGTGATCAGATTGAGTATCTCCGTCTCCTATTGGCTGAGGTAAGCAGAGGCTGTTTGCTCTTAGCTTGCAGCAGGTTAGCAGTCAGTGACTTAGACAGATTTAACCTGTGTTCTTAACCCCAGATACACACTTGTTGTTGGATTTAACCTGCACAGTGACCAGTTAACATGCTGCGGTGAAACTGACACTGAATGCCTCTGTCACTATTGACGAGTCCATCTGAAAGTCACGTCAGCTTTACGTGAAACCATGGAAACGACACAAAAGGACACAGTCTCCTGTTAGTACATAAACGGCTAAATATGTCTACAACAGGAGCTCTGGAACATTCTGCCTGGACTGTTTCTTTTAAATCACTTCTGAAAATAGATTTTGTTGTAAATAAATTTCAACTGTTATATTATTTTGTATTTTATAAGTCCCTATCTTATTGATTTATATGTTTCAATGGTTCATTTTACACATTGTCTGTATTTTTGTCCTTTGATCACTCACAATTTTATTATATTATTAATTAGTAATAGGAGGAGGAGGAGGAGGAAGAAGAGGAGTAGTAGTAGTAGTAGTAGTAGTAGTAGTAGTAGTAGTAGTAGTAATTAAGAGTAGCAGCAGTCTTAATAGTAGCAGTAGTAGTAGTTAGAAGCAGTAGTAGTAGTGTTAGTAGTAGTAGTTAGGAGGGCGGAGGAGGAAGAGGAGGAATTGTTAAGAGTAGGAACAGTTGTAGTAGTAATAGTAGTAGCAGCAGTAGTAGTTAGAAGCAGTAGTAGTAGTGTTAGTAGTAGTAGTTAGGAGGAGAAAGAGGAGTAGCAGCAGTCATAGGAGCAGGAGCAGTTAGTAGTAGCAGCAGTAGTAGTTAGAAGCAGTAGTAGTAGTAGTAGTAGTAGTAGTAGTAGTAGTACTTTGTAAAAGTAGTAAAAGTAATAGATCTTAGAGTAAAATACTAAAAATATGAAGCCCTTGTAGCAGCAACAAGAGGCTGCAGTGTTCATCACTCCATCATATGTAAGCATTGATATGATTTTTACTGTTGTAGGATTCATCTCAATAGTTGATCTAAACGTAGAAAAATATATTTAAATATAAAGTTTGTCCTGAGGTGACACCAGAGGAAAGGCCAGGAGGTAATTAAAATTAAAATAGTTTATCCTCCCATCTATTAAATTTTGTCTAACCAATCCAACATGGAGCTATATGGAAGAAAATGTATGCCTCCGCCAGGGAATATAGTCCCAGGAGAAGATGGCTTTTAACAAGAAATTAAAATGACTTCCCTACAATTGTGCAAAGTGTTAGCAGGTGAACCGTTGAATTTTAATTTTATCATCTGAACATTTGATTTTGAAAGATTAGGGGATTTTGCAAAATAACATGAAAACTAAAATGCGGTTTTATGTTTTGGAAAATGGTTGGCAGTAATGTAATTTGTATGCAGCTCATATTTGTTGGGCTCAAACACACAAAACCACCGCTATGGTCCTATAAGTCTCCACCGCTAACTGAATAAAACTGAACTCTTTCAAGTTATTCTATGCTTTCATCAGGGGTTGATTGAGTTGAACCGAAGATGTCCAACCACATCTTTACACCGGCCAGTAAACCCTCTTGATGCAGTCTGAGGAAGATGAGCTGCAAAACATTCCCAGTACCAACATGCTGCAAAGAAAAACACTTAAAACATTTTGTGCAGATGTGCTGTAGATCACTGTCATCAGCTGTGACAAGCTGGATCTGATTGGCCGGTAGAATTCTCCATATTTCATCTTTCATCAATCATAGGAACTTTTCTGGCCTACAAGAAAAAAATCTTTAATTTTAATTAAGCTTTTCTGATTTCCTAAATGATAAACAAATAAAATCAACTAGCAGACAGTGTTGCTCTGCTGGCTGTACAGTTAAAGACTGACTTACTTATAAACTTGGCTTTTGTGTTCGTGGCTTTTCGGAGTGCTGTGGAAGCCCACAGTGTACACGGGGATGTGGGCCATCTTCTTTGAGGGGATCTTCATCTGTACCGCAGAAATGGCGATGAGAAACACAACAGAGAAAAGGCAGACATTCAACTGCTATAGAGAGGCCGCAAATAAAAATATTCAAATACACAAAAACTACAAACTACACACAAATGAACCAATAGCCATCGCACAAAACCACACAATCACATATGAACATATAAAAACTAGCTCAAACAAATCCAAACGTTTCATTCACGGCAAACCACACTTACAATGGTAAGTCAAAAAGTATTGCTGCAAAAAAACAAAACTTATTAAAAAAAATAAAGTTTGAAGCTATTGTTTTTCAACATATCCTCTAAGTCTATACACTTCTGAAGACGGGGTTTCCATTTCTCTAACCCTTCCCTGGAGAATTGAGGGCTCTTTGACTTACATCATGTCAAAACGGCATGCTTGGTGTCTTCGAGGGACTCAAATCGTGTTCCTTTCAAATTTTCTTTGAGTTTTGGAAACAAAAAGAAGTCTGAAGGGGCAAGATCTGGGCTGTGTGGTGGATGGGGTAACCAATGAAATTCTCATAGGACAGTCCTCACTACTCTCATAGAATGAGTTGGTGCTTTGTCATGATGGAAAAGAATTCCTCTATGCAACTTTCCTGGCCTTTTCCTCGCCAATGCAGCTTTCAATTTTCTTAAAACTTCTTCACAATATGCCCCTGTGATTGTCCTTTGTCCTTCAAGAAAATCTATCAGAATTATCCCTTTTGAATCCCAGAAAACAGTCGCCATAACCTTCTGAGCTGGCCGCTCTGTCTTGAATTTGACTGGCCCAGCAGATCCCCTCGGAAGCCACTGTTTTGATTGAGCCTTGCTCTCTGGATCATATTGGTAAATCCAAGACTCGTCCCTGGTTACGACTTGTTCCATGAAATCTTCATCAGCTTCGATCTTACTTACAAGTCTGAAGGAAAGATCAGCTCTGAGCTAGCTGATCTTCGTGCAACACTTTAGGGACCCATCGGGCCGACAGCTTGCTGAGGCTAAGATGTTCACTTAAAATTGAAAAAGCCAAACCATGTGAAATTCCAATTTCAGTAGCTATTGCATCGATGGTAATTTGTCGATCTTCTTCGACTAGGTTCTGGACTTTAGGCAACAATTTCTTCATTTGTCGAGTTGATGGTCTTCCCTCTCTTTTCTCATCTTTGAGGTTTTCCCAACTTCCTTAAAATGTTTTATCCATCTAAAACCTGTTGTTCTATGTGGGAGCATCTCCATAAACTTGTTGCAAAGCTTGAATGGTTTGAGAAGCCTTCCATCCAAGTTTTGTTAAAAATTTGATGTCAGCTCTGATCTCATAAGTGTTCATTTCCATGGGTCAAAAAATTGCCATATTTTGAAGACACATTGATGAGACAAAGAGGACTTTATTACTGCAAGCACTTGACAGCAGGCATCCACTGGTCCCATAGACATGTCCAAACATGTTTTGTTTGGTATAAACCCATGTATTTATGAACTAGAATGCTAGTAGCAATACTTTTTGACTTACCCTCATACATTAACATTATACAAAACACAAAAAAGTGAGAATAAATAAACAACAAACAAACAGCAACACCACACACACAATTTAGAACCACGGAAACACTCAAACAGCCCAAATCTCAAACCTACAGAGCATAGAACCACACATCCAACACGGCCTGGGACTGAGGCAACAAATCAAAACCAACAAAACCATTAACATCAACAGAAACTACACTCATGACATAATAAAGTGTTAAGCTACGGTTCAATATCCCAGTTTGGGGTTTGTTAATTTGTGTTGTAGCAAGCCAAATAAGCACAGAGCAAAAATGTCGACAAAACAATGAAGCAGAAATCATTCTAAGAAATATGATTACATAACAGCTGAATTATGAAAGTTACCTTTGCGCTGCAGGAGCCACAGACAGATCTATATAGAAAACAAAATGAATGAAGAAACGTTACTGTGGCAAGAGGCAGCAGAGAAACCAAAAGGAAGAGAGATGGGAATTTATTGGGAAATGTGTTGGCCTTGGCTGAGGTATGCACTCTTGGAGCGCCTTCTTGTTGCCTCCGCCAACGAGGTCGAATGATCACCAGTGTTTTTCTGTCTGATTGTTATCAGCATATGATGAAATTTTGTGGGCCGCTAAATAATGTCGAAAGGAAGAAGTGATTCAACTTTAGAGGTGATCTGGATCGTATTCTGGATCCAGGATCCGGAAGAAGTCTTTAGCCTATTAAATCAGTGCTGACAGGTGGATTTCAATGAAATGTAGCATGGTGGCTCATGAAGATCTGCTTGTTTTGGCAGTGATCCAGATCTGGCCTTGGTGGAGGTACCATATATACTCAAGTATAAGCCGATCTCGTGTATAAACCGACTCCCTGATTTTGACCTGCAAATTTAGATTTTTAAAGAAACCTGTGTATAAGCTGACCCCCTGATGTTGTTCCATCAATTTATGTGTTTAGCAAATTACCTGTTTTTCTGGGTATTGTCATAGTATTCCTGTGATTTTCTGAAAATAATCCACGTACCGGTAAACAGGATATTTATTTCAGCAGCTGATTACCGTAACTGACCAATCACAAGAGAGCTTACTGGCCACCGCAAAATGTGCTGTTTAGTCAGGAAATATCTCATTCTAAAGTATGATTTAAACTAGTTTCCGTGGGTAGTGGTAATGGGTAGTATTTCCACCTCTGGAAATTTCCTTCTCTGGTATCAAATTTGAATTTCTTGTGTATAAGCCGACCCCTCAATTTGCTTTGTGAAATTTGATAATAAAAACTCGGCTTATACTCGAGTATATATAGTATGTGCTCTCAGAGTGCCTTCTTGTTTATAGTTTGAATGGGTTGAAACATAATTTTAGTTCCCTCTCAGTGCTGTAGAGGCATCAATATATGAAAAATTATAGATTTCAGCTTTAATAAATATGTATGAATGCTTTGTTCTTGTTCAAAGGGCTTCACTGTTTTGATATAAATGGATAAAACTTCGAGATGTTGGATTCTTTAATATGAACATTTTCTTACAAAGTTAAAAATTAAGAGGCTGCGGTCTGTATTTTTCAGGTGTTGAGCCACAAACATCACATTAAAATATAAATGTGGCATTTTGACACAAAAGTCATTACGCAGAAATCCTTTAATGATGCAGATTATTATCAGGAACTCAGTTCACACCTTTTACACAGTAAGCAGGTAGACGGCCATGAGAAGAGAGGGAATTTCACTTTACAGCAGCAGCAAACCTGGACACACACACACACACACGGTTAGTCTATTTAAATACACTGCAGTGACACACAGCCATGAGAAGATATTCTCTGCATTACCTTGCCTCTCTTCAGATTATTGTAGAGCTCTTTGCTCTGGAGGAACTTTTCCATCTCTGCTTTGACCAACACTCGGCGCACATTGATGACCTCATCCACTGTTAAGGCAAGACTCTCCACAGGGTGACTAAACTCATCCTGACCAAGACATCAGCAGAAGGAAAGAGGAATGAAATCTGCAGTACATCTCAATCTTCAGCCTCTTAAAAACATGGTTTGTGCTTGACTGCTATAAAAAGGACCCTGAGGAGTTTTCTTATCAACATTTTTTTCTTTAAAATCAGTTTTGATAAGATTTTTTTTTTCCAATTACATTACATTTAAAAAAAAAAAAGCCTAATACACATGTTCAATGTATTATTATTTTTTTTTTTAACCACATAACCCTACAGCACCGCACCCCCGGTGGTCAATCTTTTAAAAAAATCAGTCTCCTGACCAACACAAGGAAAATGCCAGATCTCAAAGGTCACATGCATTCTCACTATTTCATCCTTTTTTCCCTTAATTAAAGTGCATGAAATAATTTCTTGATTTTTTTTTACCTTAAAAGCTGGTTTATGCACTTCAGAATCTTTACATTTTTTGCCTCCCTTCTACTCAGTGATGATTTTACCATCTTCACTTTCTTAATAAAGCAAAGAAAAACCCTGCAGGCTGGTAATCATAAAAACTGAGGCAAGGCTTAAATTTGGAAAGCAGAGGGTTATGAAATATGTTTCTCCGGAAGTTTCAAAGCACATTGGAATGTGTGTGGGGTTCTGAGGATAAAGGTGAGTCCCTGTTGATGAGTTGGAGAATCTTTGAGGTTGCTACTATTACAGCTCGTAATATATTTGGGTTGCTCATCTTTTTCATTATGTGAAGCTTTCTAATCTTATTGGAGTTAAGTCATATGCACACGAAATGCTCCAGCAAGAGAACTCATCCAGTTATTCGCTTGAACTGAATTTTCATGAAAAATTGGACTCCTCCCATCATTCTGGTAATAACTGGTCCTGGTTTGAAACCCTTCCAAAACCCTTGAGGCCTTGGGGGTGTGGGGTGGGTGGGAAACATTGTCATCTCCACGTCTGATGTAAATTGTGGCTCTCTCACCATCCATTGGTGCTCATCTCCAGCGCCGGAGCCAGACGTCGTTTCTGGTCCCTCTGTGGTCTCGTCGACTGAACTTAGAGACAGGCAGGCTGGAGAGGGCGGCACCCAGCCATGAACTGGGAAGGAGGCTGGGGCGGGGATGGGAACCAATAAGAAGTAGATGAAAAAGGAAAGGGATGTAGAGAAATGAGAATGACAGAATGAGATGAGGATAACAGAGACTGAATGAAATAAAGCCACAAATCAAGTCTAACCAGTCCATGAATAACACATCACCCTTTTTCATTCAGCCCCATCTCAGATCTCAGCCCTTCAGAGCTTTGGTCGATCAACGCTAATGCTGTCGTCTATTATTAATCTGATTTCAGTGGAGCAATTTCTCCCATGCTGGTGGAGCTGTAACTTAGATCCCAGCAAGAGGTCTACTCTGCCACTGCTCTTCAAAAGAGGCCCAGTTAACCAGGGTGGATGCGGGTCTAAATTATTCAACTCTGAGGGGAAAAAAATAAATAAATAAATAAGACCACATACAACTGAGATTGTCGTTTCGATCCTGTAAATGGAAGTTGTCGATTTAGCTCTAATGGAAAGTAAACAGGCTGAGAGAAAGGCCAGAAGTAGCTGGTAAACATCATCTGTACATATAATTTAGATCAGCTGTTGACACACAGGCCTTACACTCTTACATTCTTACATTATGAGATTGTGAAGAGCCGACAGTCCCCTGTTGGTAGAGTTGTGAACTGCACTGCCAAAATTTCCATTTTAACATTATTTTGATGCCTTTTGAGTCCTAAATGCCATACTTACAGACAAAAAAGAAGGACAAGAAGGACATTTTTGTTGACAGATAATAAAGCCTCGTCCATCCAGGAGTGATTCGGCCTTGTTTAAATCTTGTGGCTCAGCTTGTAACCAATTACACACTGAAGTTGGGATCATTTTCCAAGCAATTACCCCTGAATATGGAAGGCAAAACCACTGATGCTGAATCAGGCCATCACAAAGATAGCATCCTCTTTACGGGGATGTACATGCAGCACACAATTCCAACCCATTAGCTTCTGCCCTCTACCTGAGTCAGACTTATCAGCACATCTTTATAAGTTGATTAGAACCCATCACAACACTCCCCATTCGATTACACGGAAGATGTAATCCCTCTCAATGCCCTGCAACCCACTGCTGTAAGGAGTTTACTGTGGTGGATTGACACACATTATTCTTGATGAACGGCTCTGAGATGACAGACCTTCATCTCTCGCCGTGCAAGGTGACGGTGGTTTATGAGTTCAAATCCTAACAGTACAGGATAGAGAGGAAGTCAAGAGCGCATACTGAAGAATCTTCTTTCACGATTCGGCCTGAATTGAAAGCAAACTAAAATCTAAAATGATTATTTTCACTTGACTGCACAGTAGTTTGTAATCTAGAAATAAGGGCTATGCAACATTTTAAAGGGTGTTTAGAGTTTTGGAAGCCATTATTTCACACAAAGTACATTCATCTGAATTGTTCTGGGGTTAGGGGGATGAAGGCAACATATCAATTTATTGCTGTGTGCCATTCTGTAAATCTCCTGTTCGCTGATCCTTAAATGGGAATAGGTATGCAGATCCTGGCAGACTGCAGCAAAAAGTCTGTGCTCCACACAATGTCTCCCTCTGTAGGATGAGAGCTGAAACTGCAGCCAGTGGAAAAAGCGCAAGAGAATTCCTGTGTTAAAGAGCAGTGGTTCTCAATCCTGTTCCTCAAGAACCACTGTACCGCATATTTTTTTCTCTCTCCTCACATGGCCAACATTAAATTAGCTAAATCAAGTGATCAAGAGTGGTTGCCTCCCAGATTCTTTTATTTTAACCCTGTAAAGTCACCCATTAAATAATTATCAGAAAATTAAATTTATTTTTGCAATTTATTTCTTGATTGAGCACTTTAACAAACTCTACAATAAATAAATAAATACAGATTTTTTTCATATATGATTTTTTTGTATCACATTTGATACATCCAGCATTTATTTAACTCAACAGGATTTAAGCTGGAAGGTTTTTTTTTTTTTTTAAATAGAATATAACAGGCGTTTTGGTCGATAACTTATCATGTTGATGATGTTGAGGTCTCAGAAAATCATGTATCAAATGTAACACAAATGGCGTTATAGAATTAACTATTTTGACAAATCTAAGGTCTGATTAAGCCCATAAACTTTCACCCCCCCCCCCCCCNATTTAACCTAAAACTGTTATTTCTTCCTACTTTACTAATATTAAGTTCCCCTTATCCAATTTGCTGACACTCCACATCTCAAAATCTTCCAGTAAATTTTGTCCCCAGCTTTGATTCAGACGTGTGTCGGTATGTCGGTCATGTAAAGAAATAACATTTTATAAACCACAGAACCAAGATGATAGTCTGTATTTCTGACCTCTGTAAGTAGGAGTCGGTCCGGTCCCTATCAGTGTCCTGGACCGAGGCCGATCGCCTCTCAGCATCGCTGCCCCGCCCAGCTGCGCAGACTCAGAGAGCGAAGGAAGCATCTCCCCACGGAGCAAGGCCAGGTCGTGTTCAGAGAAGGAGCGATCCCTTTTCAGAGGAGTGGGAGAGCTCTCTGTCCTCCTCAGCTCCCCGCTGTCAGGGGATTCCTCCTCCTGAGGGTGGAATGGAGGTGTGTGGAGGGAGTGGAGGGCAGGGTGGAGGGGAAGAGGAAAAGTTGCTTAAAAAATAAGAACTAAGAACTAATCCAAAAATAAGAACTGCTTTAGGAGTTTTAAATAAAGCCACAAAACGTTATAAAATTCTGGACCATTTGGAATAGATCTGGATCTTGTTTTGCCACTTACAATGTGAAACAAAAACGTCAAAATCCTTAAAAAAAATGAGATAAGCCTTGTCTATTATCATCCCTTCATACAGGAGTGAAGTGTGGAATGCAAAACTTAGAGGAATCCCCCTTTTTTTTTACCACTGCATTTTCAAACTTCAACAAAATACAATAATGCAAAAAACAAACAAACAAACAAACAAAAACAAAAACAAAAAAAGATGTCTATATTATCAGTATAGACATTTAAAGCTACTTAAAGACTAAAAGAGAGCAACATCTGGAATCCTTTAATTTGCAGCTGTGTCTCTGAGATATGTGTGCAGAGCTACAGCTCTGATGTGCTTTAAATTGGCTTCTTTTCCGATGGCTGATGGGTTGTTACAGTTTGTATTAGCTGTCTGTGCTGCTGGACAGACGTTCATAGTGGGTAAAAAGAGGCAGCCAGCAGCTATAGGAAGGCTTCAACTGCAGCAAAAGACTTGGGCCCAGATTCATAAAAACAGTGATAAGGAGTGTAGCGTTGCCTTAATATGAGCCGTGATAATTGAAGCTCATTCATAAAACTTCTCCTATGATAATCAGCGCATTGCTGTCACATTGAGGCAGCATTGCTGTGAGGGCTGTGACACGTAAAAGCCAATGAAGATCAGCGTGTTAATGAGCTGCTGCATATTTATCAGCCACCATTTATCCTGATTTATCTGGTTTTAAAGCCAGAAATTGACAAAGGACACATTCTGCTATAGAGATCCTCGTTTTAAAAGACTAACACTAAAATAATGGAAAACGTGTATTTTAACCTCTGTAGTATAGAAATGCACTGTGCAGGGGGGGGGGGGGGNTCGGATCAAAACTCACCATTTAAAAACTGACTGATTAGCTGAGTGAGTTTATCTATCAAAGTTATTGATCACTAACACATGTGAGGCAAATAAAGTTTTAAACGTTGCCCATATTTCATTCCGGTGAAATTTATCACCAGAATGAAGCAGGTCTTATTTTTTGCGTGTCGGTTTGTTTTATGAATCGCTACCGTGACACACAAATAAGGAAATATCTCAGTAACACCTCTTTCAAGGCAAACAGTAAAATATGTCGCTAACAGGTGTTTATGAATGAGCAAACGTGGTTGCACTGTGATATTTGTGCATAGCAATGCGGTAAATCATGCGCTATACGGTTTATGAATCTGGGCCTTGGTGTTTTATTAGCTTTGACTAAAGATGCTTGTCAGCAAGGCGTATAAAAGAAAAGATAGAACGCAGAGGAACTGATAAAGAATGAATCTGAAATATTCCCCTGGCACCTTTCTAACCTTACTTAATTTGCATAAACATAAGAAAGAACAAAAATTTTTCCATTATTATTATGGATTTGTTGATCACATTTGATTTGTGATTTACACGTGCAACTTGATTAACAGTATTTGTGCTAATATTTGAGTGTTTTATTTTTGTTGATGTCATTCTCCCCCACCCCCCAAAAAAAGAGATCATCCACTTTAAAGGACCATACCAGTGGTTTTGCATGTTTGAGCCCAAGAAATACAACCCACATACATGTTATAGTCCTACCAATATTTTCCAAAAAAAAAAAAAAAAAAAAATACTATTGGCACAGCAAATTTTCAAAACATTTTTCCTGCTTTCCACACTCCCATTGGTTTCAGTTCATTCCAGCATGCTATAAATTCAACTTGTGGAGACTTGAAAAGTGCTTGCGATAGATATTATGTTATAGTATTTTATAGTGTGTCTGTGTGTGTGTGTGTGTGTGTGTATAAAATAGTATTTTTGGGCTTAAATATGCAAAATCACTTGTATGGTCCTTTAAGGGGTGTTTTCTCCACCCATTAAACATTAAGTTTAATCCAAAATTTAAAAAAACTCTAAATCTAAAAAAAAAAATAATAATCTGCATGTCAACAGTAAACATGTCCTCATGAATGATACAGATGCTTATCGCCAACATATATGTAATGAGGCCCCCTTGAACCATGCCACGTATTTTTAAAATTGCAGTGGTGGTGACAGGAATCATCAAGTTCTCAGGTTTGACATATTTTACAGCAAACAAAACAAAAATATGTTGGTTTGGAGAGTCTGAGAGGAGAATAGGAGGAGGAGGAGGAGGATTCATTACAGTCACATCTCTACATCCTGCAGCTGCACAGAGGGTCTCTAACCCCCCGAAGCTGGAAATATCTGACAGCAATACTGACATCTTTTTTCACAGCAGCACATCATTTGTATTCTATATCAACCCTAAGCAGTGGCAAAGTTTTTTACTTTCTTTCCAAACTTTCAAATCTCAGAGGCAGACTCCTCTTTCACCTCAAATATGTTCATCTCCTCCATCTCAGCGAGAGTCGGGGCCTTGAGCAGGATGCGAGGGCGTGATGAGGGGCGGGGCCTGGGCTCCGAGACGGACAGGTCAATGCACGAAGTAGATTTGACGTTACAAGGGCAAGTCTGAGCGAGGCAGGGTAGCGAGCCAAACACTGAGAGAAGAAAGAAACCAAAAGCACCATCAGGAGACAAGGAGACAGATCCAGTGAGATCAGAGTGCCACGAGAGCAAATCCTTTTTGTTGTTTTTTTCCTCCTCCATTAAGACTCCAGGATGTACAATGTGTAGTATTTCTACATACATTGTAGAAAAACTCATGAAAAACTAATTTCCATTTTAATTTTAATACAGAAATGTCATCATAGAGAAGAATGTCAACCAATACAAGCCTTTATATCGCATTTAACACCAGGGTGGTTTTTAAGGGAATGTTCTGGACTGCTTTATATGACAAAACAGGAAGAGGGCGCTAAACTTCCAACACAAATCTTTGTAGATGGTAGAATAAAGCTAAAATTCAACTACAGGTTTTGATGCCCAATTCTAATTTTTACCCTATATATGATTTTTTTTTTTTTTTTTTTTTTGATGCCTGTTTGCACGGTTTAGATCCAAAACAAACCATATTCACAAAACAAGGGTTTAGTTTCCAAATTAGAGGTAAAGTCTTCAATGAACACAAACGAGTGAGAAATAAACAAGCTATCACTTTCTGAAGCATTTTTGAAAAGCCTGCAATGACTTTCTATTTTAATGCAAAGAAAAAGGATTACAGCACTTAAAGGACCATACCGGCCATTTTGCATGTTTGAGCCTAATACATTAAATTTTCATACATGTAACATTACTGACAATCATTTTCCAAAGCATACTACTGGAACGGTGAATTAAAAGTGTTTTTCCTACCTTCCAGACCACCACTGATTTCAGTTCGTTCTGGTACGCTATTAAAATCAACTTGTTAATACTTGAAATGTTCTTGGGATAGGTAATCCATCATCATGAACAAGACGTGTATTCAGATTTTTTTCTAATTTTAGCGTTAAGCATAATAAAAAGTGCAGAGTGATCTGAAAATGCTTCTAGTGGTGCATTCAAGTGCTGTCATGAATAACTGACAACAGGAAGCATTTTCAGATCACTCCACACTTTTTATTGTGCTTAAACGCTAAAATTATGTAACTTCTAAAAAAAAAAACCAAAAACCTGAATACACGTNTGTGCTTAAACGCTAAAATTATGTAACTTCTAAAAAAAAAAACCAAAAACCTGAATACACGTGTTGTTGGTGATGATGGATTACCTATCCCAAGAATGTTTCAACAATCAACAAGTTGATTTTAAGAACATACCAGAATGAACTGAAACCAATGGCAGTATGGAAGGTAGGAATTTTTTTTTTAAATTCACTGTTCCAGTAGCATGCTTTGGGAAATGATAGTCAGTAGTGTTATGTGTATTAGGCTCAAACATGAAAAATGGTTTGTATGGTCCTTTAAGGCCCCCTTAAAGAGACAGTACCTAAAATGACCTGTTTTTACTTAGTGTGCACATCGGTGCTGCAGCAAAGGAGAGTAGAAGCGGACCAATATATTGTATAATGTGTCTGCTAAGCATTGCAAAAGTTAAAAATAGAGCTATACATGGAAATCTGGAAAGAAAATGTGCCCTTTAAACAAATCCATCCAGCGTGTTATGTGAGTCGTTTTGTTTGGGTGGCATGTTGTGTGTATTCATCCTGTCCGCAAAAATGAACTTCCTCCATCGATGGCTACAAACACGCCATTACACTGACCTTGAGCTCTAAATAGCCAGTCGATATTTATGAAATACAAAACCACCTCCACATGTACTTTAGCTCTAAATGGACAAATATTCATGTTACACAAACTGCAGTACTGGACTGTAGTAAGACCCTCACAGGCTGCAGTACAGAGTGCAGAAATACACTATCAGCCATGATGTCATTATTTATCGGAGTGGCCGCTGACTTTCAGTGTAATATCTGCTTCTGGAAAAATAATATCTGTAAGTCATGTAGGAACTATGTAGGCAGCTTAGAAACTGACCAAGAATGTTAATTATTGAGTTGTACTATTCATCAGTTGCTTTTATGTATGTTTAATTTTAAGTGTTCTCTCTCTTTCTCTCTCTCTCTCTCATTCATTTTATTCTGTTCATGGTTTTATATTTACATAGCTTTCATCTTATTTGCTGGTTTCCTCCTTTAATGTTTCATTGCTTTTATGTCTTTGTAATTTGTCTGCTTCCCCACCTACTGCACACCCGGCTGTTCGAGGAGAGGGAATCTCCCTTTCAATTTTTTTTTTTTTTTTTTTTTTTTTTNGGGGGTGTTCCTTGTCTTCATAGAGAGCTTCGGCTGGGTCGTGAATTGTAAAGCCCTTTGAATCATTGTATATGATATTGGACTATACAAATAAACTTGACTTGACCATTCCAGCCAAAATCAGCATTATAACCTGTGGTGCCTGGTTTCATATTAGGCTATAGAGGTGTAGAGCTGTTATTGTGCAGACGACAGCAGCCTCTGGTGAATAAATGGACCCTTACGTCTGGAGCTGGGGGGGACCACAGGCCTGAGCTTCCTCTCCTGCTTGATCTCAGCCAGGACCTGGTCATGGAGGGACTGCTGCTGCGGGGGAGGAGGGGGGAGGCTGCGCTCTGAAACCTGAGGATGGAAAATGATGAGAGAATACATTCACTCTTGAGGATTCTGTGAAAGAGGAGCTGGATAAAAACAACAAGTGTATAGCTGTATTGATCAAAGGTGCTTTTTTGTGCCAAGATTCAGAGATTTTTCATTTTGACTCTGTACTCCCCAAAGCCCCATCCAAAATGCACCTAGTGTTTCCTGTAATACTTGTCAGTTTAGAAAAGCTTCTGAAAATGCATTTAGACCATCATAGGACAATAAAGCTCTCCATTAGAGGAAAATAATAATATTATGGATAATATGCTATGCTTAATAATATGCTAATAATATGGACAATAATGGCAACGACAGTAATACAGCTTGATAATGTAAACGCCAGTAACTGGCAGAAATACCTTCATTTTAATATTAGGTATACATTGGCCTGATATTCATGTCTGACCTTAGATTTTGATAAGTTATAGGATAATAATTATCACAGGCCATCAGTATAAACTAATGTTACTCCTTTCACTAGAAAGAAATCTATATTTTCTTTGGTTTATCTACATAAAATAGAATCATACTGCCTTCTACTTCAGGTGGCCCATTTCCCCTTATTTTTGGCCGAGTTAGGAAAATCCAACATATCCTTAATCCAACGGTTCACAAATTTGACAGCCAAAAGGGGGCACTAGTCTGTTATTATCAGTGATAACTGTCTTCCATCTTTTTGGGGTATACTGTGAGCGTCGCTCTCAAAATGAACCTCTCACATCAGTGGTGAGAGTTTGTTCTGCAGTTCTCAGTCACTTACTGGTTTGAGTGGAGGTCTCGACCGTATGAAATCCAATATGAGTTCATGAGCGTTTCTCTTCACTCTGGTCGGAATGTCGCCATCCACCTGGGAGAGGCAATACAGCAATAACAATACTAAATGCAAAATTATGTGTCTTTGTATGTGTGTGTGTGTACTGCCTGAAATCATACAGCCTGAGTAGAGCTGTATGATTTCAGGCATACCACGTGTATGGTTATATGGCACACTTTAATGACTACATTGATTATATGATGCAGCATTGGTATAAAAATAAGCACATCATTAGATCACTATCGTTGGAATATACTGACTATATACACTGATTGTGTCATGATGACTCCATGTACATCATCCTCAGGTAGTCTGAGTATTTATACACCTTGTTAGCTACCATTAGTTGTTGCTGCATGCTCTTGCTTTCCAGCCTGCCTGGTTTGCCATCTCATACTCTGGGGATTTTTGACTATTTTTACCGGTTTGCAGACTTTGCCTCAGCCTGTATTGTTCGCCTGATATTTCTGTCTAACCACACTTTTGATCTCTCCCTGTTTGTCGTCATGAGATTGTCTGATCCAAGTAAACTTATCTAGTTTTGGCCTCAGCTTCAGCTTTTGGGTCCATTCTATTCAACCTGGAACCTTACAAATTGAAAAAAATAATGCTAACTGTGCAATTGTTTACCGCAGTCATGCCAGACCCCATTGTTAGCAGAACAACAGAAGGCAGAGGGAATTCTTCACTATTATTTGTGTTATGGGGCAGGTTTATGTATCTGCCTACTAAAAAAGGCTTCAAGGTGACACTGTGCCTCATTTATGCTGTTACAAGACATTTTCCCTGCAACTACGCCTATATATAGTGCAGCATGTTGCCTGAAAACAGAAGGGAGACAGAAACTCAACAAGGTCTTTAAATGACAAAAACTGTCACAGTTCTCGCATCCAATTTTCTGAGCATTGTTTGATCAAAGTCAAGTGGTGATGAGACATTTTATATGAAATAAATATTTGAAATTAGCTCCTTAAGACTGAGGTTTGATTTTGATTTTTTTGTGACACAAATGTCGGTACAGTTTTATTTTAGTTCCATCTGAGTTACATGAATGAATCTGTACACACATGTAACATCTCCTGCTGCAGTCTGAAATGCAAAACGCCATTTCCAATATCAACATGTTACAAAGATTAAAGATTAAAACACTTTGGAGAGAATTCTTAAAGCATGTTACCGGCCTCTTTTAGCGTTTGCCTTGAAAGAGGCGTTACTACCGTGTTTCCTTATTTACATGATGAGGAAGCGATTCATAAAACACACCGTCACGCAAAAATTAAGGTGTGTTTCAGTCTGGTGGTAAATTTCAGCGGTATGAAATCTGGGCGACATTTTAAACTATATTTGCCTCATATGTGTTAGTGATCAATAGATTTGATGATTAAATCAGTTGATCGGTCAGTGTATTTAAATGGTGAGTTTTGATCCGATCTCACATGCATTTTTGGGCCTCTGTGCATCCCTTAAGCCTCATCTGCTGCACTTGTGTGTGTGTGTGTGTGTGTGTGTGTGTCTCAGAGGTGACACACCCCACACCAGACTCCCATTTTGTTTGTTGATACTGTTGCAGCTTTCTGTCCCTCCCGTGTAAGGAGTGTAAAGCAGAGAATTCAGATTTCCTTCAGCAATTTAACATGTCATTTTTGCTTTTACTCTTAATATGAAGCAGCTTATGA
Source organism: Lucifuga dentata (assembly GCA_014773175.1). NCBI lineage: Eukaryota > Metazoa > Chordata > Actinopteri > Ophidiiformes > Bythitidae > Lucifuga > Lucifuga dentata. Next base: position 56,400 of record VXCM01004866.1, read on the forward strand.
ACACTACAGCTTATCATTTTACTTGTGACGCCCTTTACAACAACAGGTTGTAATGGGACCTGTAAGGGAAGCTTTATGAATGATGTTGATTTGTCACAGCACATATTTAACACTGTGTAATCACTGTGATTTCTTTATGAATCCCACCCTCTCTCTCTCTCTCTCTCTCTCTCTCTCTCTCTCTCTCTCTCACCATGACTTTACGCAGCTGGAACTTGCGAGCCCGGATGTCCTGCATCAGCATTTCAAAGGGCGTGAGGCTGAACTCAGTGGGCAGCGGGTTGAAGGGCTGCTCCTGCACCTTCTTCAGCTTCACCCCCTGCCTGAGCTCCTTCATCAGCTGCACCCACAGACGCGCCTGCGATGGGAACACACACGACTGCACACATCAACACACACCGTACCCTTCACCGAGACGTATTGTTTGCACTGTCACATGGTTTCCTCGCTCAGCTCAACTCACCCAGTCTTTGTGTTTCAGCGCGTCCAGCTCGGCCGTGGATCTGTCTTCCAGAGCTTCTTCTGTTGTGATCTTCTTCAGCATCTGCACAACAACAAAAACAAAACACATAAGTTTAATTACGCTGCACACTTCTGCCGCATAGCGCAAATTATATATCTGGAGGGGCTGAGTAATAAGCTTCTTCTCAGAGTAAGCATAAGCGAATTAAGACGTGGGATATTCTAATTTTAGTCATACTATTTTAACGTGTGCATCTTCTTCACACTCTATTGGTGCTTTTGCAACGTTTTGTGACACATACGGCTTGATGATGGCATGACTCCTCAATAACACATTGTTTACCATCTGTCTGCGCTCATGTGGAGCTTTTAAGGAAGCAGCGTGCAGCAGTTTCTGGAAAATTTACATAAACATTTATATATTCATATAAAAACAAGTAGATCACGGTAGCACTGTGATGGAAGATTTGAAGGATTTGAGGTTGAGCGCAGGAAAGAAACTGGAATGGGATTTAATGCACAGGTGACTTCAGTCATTAATCTGCTTCGTAGCACGAAACCAGGAATAATAATGGAGCAGTTTTATAAGCATTTCAAATTTGGTGAGCACACACACACACACACACACACAATGGGATGTCAGAGCAGCGGCAATATAACTATTCCACTTCAATAAATGAAAATGTCACACGGCTCTTCTTCTATGTAACTTGTTAATTCCCCTCTATTGTTTTACAGCTATACTGCCTTCATCATGGCAATGAAATAATATAACCTTTAAAGCTGAAAAGCTGTTCTCTTTTTTAAGGTTTGTCTCTTGAGATATTAGATTTGGTCAAAATTAGGTTTTTAGCCTCAACATTTTCAGAATATGTAGTCATTGGTATGTAAGAATTTACCAAGAACAGAGCTCTATGTCAGAACTAATTTGTGTGGTGAAACTCATTCTAATTCAGAACTGTGTAAATCTGTGTGTGAGCATTTCAAACTCTGAGCCACAATCCTCAGAATTCTCTCATTGTTTTGGCTTTTTGGCTTTTTTTAAAGGGGACATATTATGCTTTTTGTTATTTTTTCCTTAATCTTTATAGTGTAACAAAAAGTATAATAAATAATAAATAGTTATCAATTCAGAAAATTAAGCTTGTGTCACACACATTTGTGTCGACACGTTTGTCTAAAATTGTCAAAGTATCAAAACTTGAGGTTGACGCCTATAGAAATGCATCCAGAAAAACACCTGCCCCTAAAATCTAATTTTTGATTGGTACTTTACTTCTGCAACACGTTTATGTCCACATGTAACACATGTTACATATAGCATGATAGCTTAATGGTTAGCACTGTCACCTCACAGCAAGAAGGGTTCGAATCTGACTAGGTCCTTTCTGTGTGGGGTTTGCATGTTCTCCCCATGTCTGCCTGGGTTTCCTCCAAAGACATGTTGGTCAGGTAAACTGGAAACTCTAAACTGACCGTAGATGTGAATGAATTTGTGTGTGTATGTGTGTGTCAGCCCTGTGATAGGCTGGCGACCCGTCCACACCCTGCCTCTCAGCCAATGGCCACTGGGATAGGCTCCCACGACCCTGAATAGGATAAGTGGGTNCCCTGCCTCTCAGCCAATGGCCACTGGGATAGGCTCCCACGACCCTGAATAGGATAAGTGGGTATGGATGATGGATGGATGTAGTTACCCGCAACCACAAAGTACAGGCTAGCAAACTTTTGACCAGCATCTGTGTTTTGCAGTCAGTGGGCATTGTAGAAGGCGGGCCTAAACAGCACCTTAAACAGCCTGTTTTCACTCATTATGCAGTGCTGTGCTGCAGCAAGAGCTAGCAGAGTGCAACAATGTATTTTTGCTCATTAAGGCATGGCAAAGTTTTCAAAATCAACTCGTAAATCAAAATAAGGATGTTCACCTTTGAGGAGCGGAAGAACTTATCGTACCTCCTTTGCATCTTTAATCTTGATGAGGAAGGTCTGCAGCTCCAGCGTCTCTATAAACAGAGCCCTGCAGACCGCTTGGTAGTGTTCTGGGGCCAGGCTCGGGTTGGCCAGCCGAGATGCACACAGCGCCATCACCTGGCGAAACGTACGCACTGGCCGTACTGCTCCGTCCTGTTCTCCTTCCTCCTCCTCTTCCTCCTCCTGTCCGCTGTAACCCTCATCTGTTGTACCGTTACCCGTGGTGCTGTCATCCTCAAGGCCCTGGTCCCCCCCGGCCATACATTCAATGAGGCGCTCCAGCTGCGGGCTCAACTCCCGCTCCTCACTGTCATCCAAGCCCCAATCCAGTGCTCGGTAGATGGCCACGCCCAGGGACTGGACCACCTGGATGGATGGATGGATGAAGAGAGAAATAAATATCACAAAGTATAATACTGAGTTTCATAATTAGTGTTTTCTCTTCCAATGCCTGACCCCTCAAAAAAATTATGCCAGAATCAGAGATGGAAAGTAAATAATTTCATTTACTCAAGTCCTCGACTTAAAGGACCAAACTTTTGCAGGTTTGAGGCCAATATATACATCCTGCATAACATGTTACATTACTGACAATGATTTTCCAAAATGTACTACTAGGGTGGTAAATATTAAAATCGTTTTTCTGACCTTCCAGACTGCCATTGGTTTCAGTTCATTCTAGTATGCTTTAAAAAAAATCTACAAAACTGGAGATGAGTTTGTCACAGTTTTGGGCAATTAGATAAGTTTATTATCTCCACTTTTTCAAGATGTGCCAGATGAACTCACCTGATGTTCTGCAGCAGGTAGAGGAGGAGGAGGAGGAGGCCCATCGGTGTCATCTGCACAGAAGAGGAAACACACTGGCTTGGTCCAAATAGTCTACATGCAACATTTTGTGTAAATTGGGCCCAAATTGCAGCAGGAGATAAAAGACAAACAAACAAACAAA
>VXCM01004866.1:59798-100508 GCA_014773175.1 Lucifuga dentata
GGGGGGGGGGGGGGGGGGGGGGGGGGGGGGGGGGGGGCAGAATTTTGATTCTATGACTTATGGTTTGGAAAAGTTAAAAGTTTGGAAACAAGTGTATTACAGCACCAACATCAGTGTTTTTTTTTGTTTTGCCCCAGTAGTGGGTAACATTTTAAACCTATCAGGTAAGTTTGGTTGCTGTAGCTTTTATGGGTTTTGAGATCCAAGGGTTTCTGACAAAATACAAACAAAATTCAAAATGGCGGACAATCTACCAGTTGGAAATGGGCGTGGCCTACATGGATAGATGCATCTCAGACCAAGGAATAGAGGAAAACAACAAATTTGATTCTATAATGTACAGTTCAGAAGTTATTGGCCAAAATTCTGCTGTGGTTGTTACAGTGGCACCATCAGGTCAATATATATATGTGTGTATATATATATACATATACACATATATATATATTGCATAAGTCACCTCATGGGAAATAGATGAAAAGTACAGTGTATGAATATATGATTTGTCTCACATAGTCAGAACTAGTCTGGGAAAGTACAGCATATTGATTCTACAGTTACAAAATAAAGAATTTAGGTGAAGGAACAGGAACAGATTCAGCACAAAGTGAATATTTTCCAACAGTTACAACAGACCAATTCATTCATGCCATACAGCTGATTTTGTTGAATGAGCCATGTCCCTTCAACTTTGGCAGCCAACTGTAGCAAAATGGTAAAAAACAAATATCAAAACACAAAGTGATAAGTTTCTTCCAGCTTTGAACAGACATTCTATTTGCAAACTGTAGTTACAATTGAGCCAAAATTTTAGGAGGAGATTTGAAAAAAAAAAAGAAGTTTTGGAAAAAAATTCAAAATGGTGGAAAATCTTGTGGGTGGAAATGGGCGTGGTCTAAATGGTTGGATGCATTAAAACTCAAGGATTTTGATTTTATGACTTACAGTTCAAATTACAGAAAATAAAAGTGGCTATTGCAGCGCCACCATCAGGTTGGTCACCTCTAAAATTTAATCCCTTCTTCCTTTTGACAATATCTATCTGTCCCCCAAATTTCATCAAAATCCATCCATAACAAACAAACAAACAAACAAACCAACATGCACACCGGTGATCACATAACTTCCTTGGTGGGAGATAAATAATGGCTGCACAACAGTGACTGGGACAGGAAGAGATGCTTTACGAGTGCTCTCTGCTTCTCTGATTTCCAGTCGCCAGCAGCCCTGGCAGTAAGTTTAGGTGAGATTTTTATATTTCATACAAAAGTTGTCACTCTCTGTGGGTGGAGATGATTTCCTGCCGACGTGCATGCCGACACCAGAGGCAAATAAGAATGAGGATGATGATGGTGATGGCATGCAGCTCCCCACAGTCTGATTTAGATCCAACAGAAAACTTTTTTTTTTTTTTTTTAACATAACAATGTTATCCAGTGCACCTGTAACAGTCATGCAGCTGGGCGATTAATTATCAAAACTGATTAAGAAAATTAATTTGCACAACCATTGACCATGCTGTGAATTTTATAACCATGATTAAAATTAAGAAGCTCTGGACTCGTAATTCAAACATTTTGCTCAGTGTGTCCCCTCAGACCTAACGAGGCCATACGTTACTGTGTCGCATTGTGCGTGTGAGTGTGTGTGTGTGTGTGTGTGTGTGTGTGTGAGAGTAAAAAGCTCTCACTCCTGGCTCAGATGTCAGTAATGACACTCGAGAGGCCTGAAACTCCTCAATCAGCAGCTCTCACTGCAGAGAAATGGAAGAATGGAGGGACAAGAGAAGAGAGAGCGAGAGAGATAAAAACAGAGAGAGTGAGACAGGAGGGCATCAGGAGAGAGAGAGAGAGAGAGAGAGAGAGAGGAGGGGGCGTGCAATAAAGCATGAGATGAAAAAGATCAGCAGAAAAAANGGGGGGGGGGGGTCAAGCAGTCTGCTACAGCATCTCTTCCTGTCAACAACAAAGCCGTGAGAGCAGGACGAGAGCCTCAGAGTCTCTGTGTGAACAGAGCCACTGCTTCAGTGCACAACAAAGGCAGAAACTGACACTGGTGGCCTCTGAGCAGGAGCGGGATGATAACATGAGCCCCTCTCTGAACCTGTCAGACTGGTTCAAATAATGCAGGTCCAGGTCACACGCTGTAACCAGTGATACCTCCGCCAGTTTCCCACACTTGCGGGCCAGTTAACACAAAGCAGGACAGAGAATCTGCATCGAAAACAATTAAGTCCCTGAAGCTAAAGTAACGGAATAAAGCTTATGGCCGTGGAAAGGAGGTCAATGCCGTTTCCTATTCAGCTGTTTGGTTCACAATTAAAAGGTCTTTCAGGTCACTTTAAAGCATCATTTTGAGTAACTCAGCCTCATGAAATAGCCACACAGGTATTAAAGGACTATGTCAGCAATTTTGCATGTTTAATCATAACAAATACTACCCCCATACATGTTATGTTACTGACAAAACAATTTCCAAAACATAAAACAGGATTTTAGTTTTCTTGTTATTTTTTTAAATCCCCTAATCTTTCAAAATAAAATGTTCGGGTGATATACCCACCTTAAAATTAAATGTTTCGCCTGATAGCACATATATCCGAATTTAGAAGGGACAGTCGCTTTTTAAAATTTCTTTGCAAAAGCTGTTTTCTCCTGGAACTATATCCCTGAGGGAGACAACATACATTGTTTTTTGTGCAGCTCCATGTTGGATCGGTTAAATTAAGCTACTTCGACAAGAAAAAACAAAACAAAACAAAATTTAATAGACGTTTTGTTTGCTATGATGGATTACGCATCTCAAGCATGTTTTAGGTATCTACAAGCTGACTTTAACCCTCTGGAGTCTGAAATATTTTCGAGAAAATTCCTCATTCTTGAAAAAAAAAACTCCAATCTGAAAGACTTGAGCAAAAACGTCTAAAATAAATTTTAAAACATCAATTTTCTACTTGATTCTAGAATATCCTGGAAAATGAAGGAAAGTCTTCAAAAATCAGTAAACAATGTGTTAATATTGTACTGGAATAAACTGAAACCAATGGGAGTCTGAAAGGTTGGAAAAAATTCTAAAATTTACTCCAGTAGCATATTTCAGGAAATGGTTGTCAGTAATGTAATGTGTATGGGTTGTATTGGACTCAAACATGCTAAATCACCGGTATTGTCCTTTAAATGGTGCTCATTATCTTGAGATAGCTTAACAGACAAAAATAAGGTACTCTTGTATCTGTTATTTTTTATTTCAGGGTGCCGTGGAATGTGTTATCACTTGTATACAATGACAGACAATGAGAGAAACTGTCAAAATTATCACTTGCTGTTTTGTCATTACAAAACAGCAAAACAGCTGATCGTTATTTGGTAAAATAAGAAGCAGAAGTGTTGTTTGTCTGAGCAGGCGAAACATTGAATTTTAATGTGGGGTATGACCTCAAAATCAAATTTTGAAAGACTGTTGTAAACTCAAAAGTTGTGTAAATTTTCTCCTGGGACGTTTGTGTTTGAAGGCAAGGGCTGCTGATTAACTTTAAAATATTTGACCTGAGGACTTGAACCTGAATGCATCATCAGTTCTGGTCTCTGTGGAGCTGCTAGACTGTCTCATTTCAGGAGGAGCATCTGGTTCTGCTGAGTCTTCAGGGAGGATCCACCTTCATCAGCTGAAGAATCAGAATGCAGCTACTAACTCCCAAAGTCAAAAATACAACCTCAAGAGCTCCACTTGAAGGCAGCAAATGTCTGAGCCAGAAAATTCCCACAGCAATAGTGTAATAATTACAATATTAAAAGAATGCTATTATCACTATAATTGTAATAATCATTACACTTTTGCTCCCCTGAGCTCCACGTATGGATAACAGATTGTTAGTAATAGGGCTTTTCTAATTGGAAACATTGGAAACAACAGTCTTTGCAAGGAGAGAAACCATTAACACATTGTTTTCAGGGCTGTTTGTCCCGTTCCATCTTAGCAGCTTTCATGGTTTTGTTTCTGTTACAAGCTGATGGAAACAGTAAAAGGGGAGTTTGGGGAATTTAAGTCCTGGTGGCTGCAGCAAAAACCGGGGACAATCTGTTAAACTGCCTCCGACACAGTGTGTGTGGACGCCTTCTCGCCGTACCAGACAGAACGCTCTCATTATGGGTGGCAGCTGGAGATATTTGATCATGTTTTGTAAAGTTCTGACTCACTGCTCCTACTTAAAAAAAAAAAAAAAAAANATACTCCTCTTTGTGTTAGCTGTCATTAGCTCGACTTCATGCACAGTTTATTCTGGGTAATGATGGGGAAGAATTCATCCTCAAAACCCTAGTGCGCGCGCACACACACACGCACACACGATGGACTGCCATTTGTCGCCATGGTAATAAGGTCTGAGAGACTAAATTTACATATACCAACAAAGTGACCAAGGAGGAAAACTGGGCTTGGAAGGACAGCAATAACTTTGGACAAATAACAAAAAGACCAAAAACAAGAAAGAATTAAAAACAAAAAGGTAAAACACACAAAGATGAAACCGGATGATTTATTATATATATGTAAATCAATCACAGTATTGTATATTTCCCATCTCTCCCTGCTCTGCTCACACCTGATACAACTCAACAGGAAACTAAGCTGCCTTTTATGAACTAAATCAGGAATTTCATGGTCTTGAAAGTCTTAAGATCTTTAATATTAGATGTATTGATGCTGTGTTTTTCAAATGTGACCAAACCAAGGAAAACCAACCTTATTTAGCTAATTAAGTGTGGCTATGGTGTTTTTTTTTTTTTTTTACAAAGCTTTCCCAAGTAAAATGATGTCACAAAAAAATCACAGAAAAAAAAGACTTCATCATATATACACATATAGTAAACACATGTAAACAATTAAATTATAAGGGCCAACACAGGAGAATGAAATATAAAATTAAACGCATGATGGAAAGTTTTCAGGAGCTCATGCCGCTGCAGCAACACGGAGCATTTTGGAGTGCAGAACACTGGAGCTGCAGCAAGAGCAATCAGGTTTTATGAGGGACAGTATGATTTCCATTAGGAACACTAAGGCATGAATCTATTCATGAGGTTGAAAGTTCTGTGCCATTAAAGTAGTCTTCGCTCAGACTCGCACAACTCTGAAATCATAATAGGACAAATATCAAAGGCACATATACCACTTTTTTTACAAATCAGGACCGTGTTACTATCAGAAACATCATGTGAAGCATTGTCTTCTTTGACAGAGAGAGTTGAGTTCCCACGCAAAATCAATGAGATAAACCAATACATCTTCAGAACTTTCCACAAACTCTGGAATCTTTTCAGGTAATCGAAACTTTCCTTTGTTTTGCAGCAAGAAATCAGGATCCTGTTGTGTTTTGGTACCTGAAATATAGTTCCTGAGACATTTTTAACTTCCTACTTCATGGAAGAGTCTCTCTGATGGTGCAGAACAGCTGAACGAAGCTTACAAGACAGAAAATTGCTGATTGGTCAGACACCTGGAACTAGTAGCACGGTGTCATCATCGAGTCCACAGTTTTTACAAAAATCCTTCTTTGCCTCTCAGCTCTTAAGCAACTTTCTTTATGAAGTCTGTAATTTTCTCCTTTAGAACGCTTTGTCTTTTCTCCAACAGTGAGATATTCACAAAACTGCATAACAGAAAACCTCCCTCCATTGCTCTTGTTGACGTGTGTCGTGACAAAGTTTTGGTGCACATAGAAAATGTCACAGATGTCATTTCCTCTAATTTCCATAATCTTCACAGTATTTGAAGTATTGTGACCAAAGTTGTAACATTACACCATATCTAACACTAGGTAAACGAGCATCACTCTCACTTTCTACTGAGATATACTGTAAATAAGTGTTATACAGCACGAGAAATATTAGCTGACATTAACTTTTCCAGACTCCTCTTCCTCGTCTGAATCGCCAAACAGTTCATTCCAGTCCTGCTCTGTGTAATGTGTCTTGAAACCAGCCTTATACGATGCTCTTTTCCTCTTCTGAGTCCGTGTAGTTTCCACTCTGTGTTGTATTGTATCTCAAGCTTCTTGCTAATGAAACACAAAACATGTTGAACGAGACTACCAAACAACGGTACCGTACCAGTATATGAAACAGCACTTTTATAAGGTCTCTGTCTTTGACCAATCACAACAGAGCTTACTGGCCACCTCAAAATGTGCTGGATAAGGTGTTTAGTCAGGAAATATTTCATTCTAAGGTATGATTTAAACTATTTTCCATGGTAGTGGTAATGGGTAGTATTTACACCCCTGGAAATTTCATTCTCTGGGATCAAATTTGAATTTCTTGTGCATAAGCCAACCCCCAATTTGCGTTGTGAAATTCGGTAATAAAAACTCAGCTTATACTTGAGTATGCACGATAATAGGTGTAAGGAGTGTTTTATTTATTATGAGTTACGGTAATCAGCTGTTTACCGGTTCTGGTAGGTGGATTATTTTCAGAAAATCACAAGAATACTATGACAATACCCAGAAAAACAGGTAGTTTGCTAAACAAATAAATTGATGGAACAACATCAGGGGGTCAGCTTATATACAGGTTTCTTTAAAAATCTAAATTTGCATGTCAAAATCGGCTTTTACACGAGATCAGCTTACTCGAATATATACGGTATTCCAGTGCCATAACAACTCAGTTTGCAGTATATCTGTTTGACATCAGATGTGTCTTCTTCTTCTTCTTCTTTTTTTTTTTTTTTTTTTNGGGGGGGGGGGTGCCTTAGTATCATTGTAACAGATGATGTCAGTGACTAGACGGCACAGCGTGCTTGTGTTTACCAGCAGGGACGGTCTGTCATGTTTTTGACTAAAGAGATGCTCCATGTTGCTCAGCAAAAGCATCAGATGTCACTCTTGTGTGAAGCGCAGTCAGTCTGCAGATCTCAGTCAGTCTGCAGATCTCAGTCAGTCTGCAGACCTCAGTCAGTCTGCAGATCTCAGTCAGTCTGCAGACTTCAGTCAGTCTGCAGAGCTCAGTCAGTCTGCAGACCTCAGTCAGTCTGCAGATCTCAGTCAGTCAGGATGAGATGCTGCAGTCCCACTCTGTGCTGATACATCAGGTATACGCTTACATTAAAAAATGCTGTGTCGTGCAGCTTCCATGTTGGCTGTTGTTTAGATTCTGGTTCATTTTCTCTTCCTCTGCAGTTTCTTCAACAGCCTGATGTGGGTTAGATTTCACGGAAATAGTCATCTGAGATTCCCCAGCGTACTGCATGTAGGATGATGTAAAACCTACATTTATTTGCAGAACAGAGTTTTAAATAGTTGAGATTGTAGTCCCAGTTGTTGATTTTGGCTAAAAAGTGGAGCTAGAAGTACATTGATCATAGTGGTAATCTGTCGATATTAATACGATAAATCCACATGTGAAGGAGCAGCATCACTGATGTGGTGAAAATATCATGTTTTTGATTGTCTCAAAGGTCGGGTGAATCTGCTTGCTACATTTCCACTTTTTTGACTGCTCCATATCTTTGTTAACTTTGGTTAACAAAGATATGGAGCAGTCAAAAAAAATAAAAATAAAAATACTGATTCAACATGATTGCGATATGCCCCATTAGATTCTGTCTAGGAACCTTTGGTGCACGTCGTTTGCCTCTGTCTTCTTGTTCATCTCCACTGAAAACCATCAAGGCAAAAATCCCCTCCAACATCTTTAGAAAATGTATAACACCAGTAAAACAAGAGCAGCAAGCAGCAACCGTTGCTGTCAGAGAACAGAGACATTGTGGTGACTCCTGTGAAGGTCTGGTTATATTTGGCAGGCAAACGGATGGGGCACATGGTCACCGTCCAATTGAAAATGTCAAACCAATGACAGCACCACTACAGTCGCCTAGTTTCTTGCTGGAGGAGCATTTCTAAACAGCCTGAGGTATTACAACAACTCCATTTAAATTTACTATGTTGCTGTAGTGCTACCTATACACAAATGCCATCAAATTACTACCCTTTGGTGCACAAAGGGCACAAAGTGCACCCATGACCATCTTCATTGACTGTAAATCCTGGATTTCCTGTAAATGCAGGATAAAGGACTTTGCTTCTGTGGTTCAGATGTTTCAAACCAAAAGATAAAATTCATTTAAATGGTCACATGGTGGCGCTATGCCCAGTTCCTTGACCTCTCTGCTGGATAACAAACAAAAACAAAAACAACCTCCTTTTTAGGAATAAAAAGACCTGAAATCAGCATCTCCAATACAAAATGTTCATTAAATTTATCAGTAAAATGCGCTGCGTTGCAGAACTGCATTAAATCGTCTTTTTAAATATTTTAAATGAGAGTTTGTTCATCTCATTTGGTTGGAAGTCGACGTTTGCTTTGGGAGTAGGTTGGTCGCTTAAATTTCACGTAAAAAGTCCTCTGGCCAACTCACTGCATTAATAATGTTGGCACAGTCAGGAAATGTAACTTTTCTGCTCTGCTGATGGAGGGATTTGATTGGCTGCACGGCTTATGGACCATCAGAGAGTAAACAAACAGAAACTACGAGGATAAATAACACACTTATTAGAAGCAAAACATTTCCAGTGAGACACAAATGAAGCAGCAGAACATTTGCAGCTGTTGAATACAAAATATTCTGCAGGATCTTAAGTGGGTTTTCAGAGTGGGGTCCAGGGGCCCATTGTGGTTCTTGAGGGGGATCCAACGGGCCTCCAGCAAAACGAGGGACACGTTACAGTCACTCGAGTGTGACTCAGTAGTGGATTTGTTTTAACAAAAAAAAGTCAGAAAAATGATTACTGTAATCTTGAGTTTTCCAATAAGAGTCTGTATCACTGCGGACAACATTTAATATGAGAATGATGATTGATTGATCATTTCTGAGCCAAGTATATAAATCTATAAGTCAGGAGTGTTGTAGTTATTGATATTTCATCATAATCTCTATACAACACAGGGATTTTACTGTATCCCAGTTTCACAAAAGTTATTTTTTGTCAAAAGAAAAAAAAATCCTACACAGCTAACATGACGCCACCATCTGAAGCCAAACAGGTTCCTGGTAAAGATTTAATCATGTTTGGGAAGAGATGAAAATCTAATGGGGGCAAAACAGCTGATTAGAACAATGCTGATCTTGTAAAATGCCACAGCCGTGGCTAGCAGCCAGCAAGCACATAATCACTGCATGTTGTCCCAGCTTGTCCATCTTATACAACTCACAGAACCTTGGTTAACTCTGGAACTTGTAAGGTGTCGATGTTTATCTCAAAATTATGCAGTTGATGTGCAAAAACACCTTAAGAATTATATTACTTCTACACATACATTAAAGGCCCTGCTCACTTCCTTATGCGACAGGCTCAGAACTTATGAGTCAGCCCTTATTAAAAATAACTCCCTGGGACTAATTGACTAATGTCCCATTGATGCAGGATCTTGAGAAATTAACTTGGAATATGTCTGCAAAAAACTGTGAAAACAAATAATGCAGGTTCATAGTTGAAAAAAGATTAATACAATAATTAAATTAAATTCCATTATTCCACAGAGAAACATGCAACAGGCTCCATCATACAAAGCAGTTTTCCTGTTATAGGTGCTTGTAGGTGCTTAACACTGTTGCTAGGCACCATAAGAACAATGCAATGTTTATCTGGGTGTGATGCTTGTAACATACTCAAACAACAACAAAGAAGCACAGGAGCTTCCCCTCCTTTAAAAAAAAAAAGATTTGATAACATATTTTTGACTACAGTTTCTTCTTCTTCTTCTTCTTCTTCTTCTTCTTCTTTAGTATGTTCAGCCAATAATTCTTCCTCTGCTCTCATTTATTTTTTAAAACATTTATCATGTTAACTTTGGCCTCTTGGCAGGGGGCTAACCTTGACAACATAATCATTACCCTCAAACTCTGCTGCATTTGGGCACACATGCAACAAAAGTATAGCCTCACCAACTTGACTTAAAGGACCATACCGGTGGTTTTGGATGTTTGAGCCCAATACATACAATTTGCACACGTGTTACATTGCTGGTAGCATTTTCCAAAACTTACTACTGCAGTGGTCAATTTTAGAATTGTTTTTCCTGCCTTCCAGACAGCCATTGCCTTCCAGTATACGTTGATTTTTCCAGTGTAAAAATCAACTTGTAGACATTTGAAATGTGCTTGAGATATGTAATCCATCACAGAAAACATGACGTCTACTAAAGTTTTTGTCAAAGTAACTTCATTTAACTCATCCAACACTGAGCTGCACAGAAAAAAATGTATGTTTCCACCAGGCAAAATCATCCCAGAAATTTAAAAAAAGAAAAGAAAAAAAAGAGAAAAAAAAGAACTGCCCTTCTCCATTCATATGTACAGGCTAGCAGGCGGAGCATTGAATTTTTTATTGAATCTGAACATTTGATTTCGAAAGATTAGGGGATTTGGAAAAATAACTGGAAAACTCAAATGCAGTTTTATGTGTATGTGAAGTAGTATGTATTGGACTTAAACATGTAAAATCTTTGGTATGGTCCTTCAATACCATTGAGAGGTTTCTGGAACATTCAGTATCACAGACTGCAGGTAGCTTTTGAAAAAAAACAACAACAATCAACTTTGTGAAATAATAGCTGTCACTACTGAAGAAAAAAAAGAGAATTTATTTTAAATATTTGCTGTATTACCCTCAACTGTAGAAACTCTACATGTATATTTTGGTGGACTGTCTATAGAAAATTGGAATGACTGTTTAGTTTTGGGGTTTTTAAGTTAGCTAATTTTGTTTCCAAAGCCTGGAAGAGAAGGCAAGATGGTTTATTTCATTAAAATGTTTAATGACTATAATGTACAAGAAATTCTTATTTGCTCTTTTTTATTTCTTTGATGAAATATAATATCACTGTATCTGTATAAATTGTATTATATCTGGTATGTATGTAAATAGTGNTTTGATGAAATATAATATCACTGTATCTGTATAAATTGTATTATATCTGGTATGTATGTAAATAGTGTCCATGTTGGCTGGACATATATGCGTGACACGAAAATAAAAAATTAATTCTAATTAAAAAATTAATTAATTCATTGTATTTTACAGCAACCCACTGGCCAGAAAATATACAGCCTAAATCAAACCTTTTCACCCTTTTTGTCTGAAGTATGAACAGGTTCTTTGGGTCCAGCCTGCAGTCAGGACATAAATAACTATATTATTACGCAGGTATATTTTTAAAGGGGGAACTAGCAGAAGAATGCATAAATCCTTTGGGCTTCTATCCCACCGACTGAAGACTCCAAACCGGGCTTTCCAAGAGTGGATGCGGGGTTGGAACTGTAATGAATAATTGATCATTTACCGGCATAATACAAGTCATCCCTGCTGGCAAGCTGTAGTGCGACAAATACAAACTCTGAAATCCTGATCAAATGTAGCAGCTGTTAGCATGATGGTAGCTCCAGGTCTTACAAAATGATTTAAAAAAATATATATTTAAGTGTGGATTAGAAATGAAAGCCATATCGTTTGGCACGGAGCAGACGTCCCTTTCTCTCCGATGAACAGAGTGTCACTGGATACCAAACTTCAAAGAAAAAAGATAATTAATTAGTGGCTATTTATTTTCAAGTTGTTTGCCTTATAAATATGACTCAAGCTCATTTACAAAACATTATCTCTGCCCTTATTGTAAACAACCAAGCAGAACGTACTTACATTTTTAACATTTATTGTTTGTTCGTACAGCTGCTAGCATCCATCGCCTAGTGTTTTTGTGGAAGAGGTCAGAGGGAATCACAAGGGGAAACAGTAGAAAAAGTCGATATTTTAATAAAACAGATTGTTGATTGGGATATCACGTTAGGCCGAATTTAAGGGTGAAGCCTAATGGTTAAAACGCAATTTTGAATAAATTCCAACAGCTAACTATGCTGGCACAGAAAGGTCATATTAAAATTTGTTGTTGTTTGTTTATTGGAGTTTTGTGTGACGGCTGTACCAAACGAGGGACAAGCCAAAAAAGAAGTTGGGGGGAAATAATACACAGCTGTCCTACCGTCGTGTCGGGGCTCCTGCCGTAAAGATACGGTTCCGTCCCGGTGTAGGAAGATGGAGGACGGGTCCTTCACCCGGTAAACTGTGCCTGTGGGCGGGCGGGGCACCCTGAGCCCGCTGCAGCACTGGTAGCACACCGCCCATGCCTGCTCCTCGTTGATCGGTTGCTCGTAGGACTTCAGCACCTCCTCCAGAGACAGTTCCCGGGGCTCGGCCAGGTCCCGCGACTCTCCGCGCTCCGTGGGGGCGGACACCCGCGAATCCCCGTCCTCGTTTCTGTTCGTGGATCTAGCCATGGCTGCAATGCCGTGGAGCCCATTCTTCACTCCGTGGGCACCGGGGCCATCGATGCTAGCCTCTTCCTCCTGTAGTTCTATGCGTCCGATCTGTACCGTTCACCGTTACTTCACTGCCGCAGCTGCAACTCGTCACCATAACAGCATCAAGGCCGCCATTTTTACATCAGTAGCTCCGGTCTGATTTTCAAAATAAAACGTTTACAGTTACACATTGCAAATTTTTAACGGAACCCACCAGTGATTTTGCATGATTCAACTCAATATATGCAACACGCATAAATGTCATGTTACTGACAACCATTTTCCAAAATGTAAAAGCGTATTTTAATTTTGTGTTGTTTTTGCCACATCCCCTAATCTTCTAGAATCAAATGATCAGATAAAATTTAATGTTTTACCTCTTGTTTTTGTAAGCATTTTGATGCTACATGTTATCTCCAGGATCTCTGGATAGAATTCTTGATTAAAGCACCATTTTGCAAGTTTGAGTCTAATATATTCAATTTTCATAACTTTACTGACAATTATTTCCCAAAGGATACTACTGGAACAATTTTTTTCTTCCTACCATCCAGACCGCCATTGGTTTCAGTTCATTCTGGTATGCTATTAAAATCAACTTGTTGATNCCATCCAGACCGCCATTGGTTTCAGTTCATTCTGGTATGCTATTAAAATCAACTTGTTGATACTTGCAATGTTCTTGGAATAAGTAATCCATCATCGTGAACAAGATGTGTATTCAGGTTTTTTGTTTTTTTTTATTTTGTTTTGTTTTGTTTTTTTTTTGATGTTATGTCATTTTAGCATTTAAGTGCAATAAAAAAAAGCACAGAGTGAAAGTATGTCTCCACCTGCGTTTATCGAAAAATTCAAATGACAGTGACTTCATGAGGCTGCATTAGCAGGCGAATCATCGATTTTTAAGGTGGGTGTATCACTTGAATATTTGATTTTGAAAGATTCAGAAATTTTGCAAAATATCAGGAAAGCTGAAATACTGTTTTATCCTTTGGGAAATGGTTATCAGTAACATAACATGTATGAAAATAGAATACATTACGCTCAAACATGCAAAATGGCATTACCCATCTCAAGCGTGTTTCACGTCTCTACAAGTTCATTTTTAAAGCATACTGGAATGAACTCAAAACAATGGCAGTCTGGAAGGTGGGAAAAACAATTCTAAAATTTACAGCTCCAGTATAGTGTGTTTTGGAAAATGGTTTGCAGTAATGTAACTTGTTTGCGGGTTGTATGTATGTAAATATATGTATATATTTGGGCTCAAACATGAAAAATCACAACTCTGGGTTCTGTAAGGGTGACTCCACAAATTTTGCAAATTCAAAGTCAGTTTATTGATCATATGAGCAATATGCAGCAGCCCAGGTAAGCAACTATTTGAAGGCTTTTGTGCCCATAGGGTGCTTGATAAGTTTAAAATATAGGAAATAAAAATTGTGAGTATCCTTCTTATTTACTTTGTGTTTTCCTTTTCAGTAACATATTATTTGTAGCATTTGCAACACTTTGGTACAATTACAGATTTTATATATTTTATATATTAATTTGAAAGGAAACACACGTCGCCACTTTTCCGGTATCAAACTGAAGGAGAAAGGAGAATGCAAAATAATAATTTAAAAAAGGTGACGAGAGGGAAATAAAAATTAAATAAAGATAAAAGAAAGAGAGAGGGGGAAATAAATATAAAACGAATTAAAGGAGAAGGGAAGCAGAAAATAAAAAATTTAAGTGATGAGGGCAATGGGGGAAATACAAGAGAGGGGAGGGGGAACATGAAATTAAAAATAATTAAATAATAAATTATATTCAAATTTAAAAAAAAAGAGAAAGTGAGAAACATTTAATCATAATGCAACTAAATAATCACAATTTTTTCACAACATCTATATTTAGTTATACTACTACGCTATACTACAACTATTACTATTTAGTTATACTATACTGTACTGTACTGTACTATACTATATTATACTATACTATATTATACTATACTATACTATACTGCTATGCTATGCTACAACATTATTATTATTATTATTATTTGTCTTATTTTATGGCAAAATAGCTCAATTCAATACATTTGAGCCCTTTAAATCATGAATGTAGTGGCATCATTGAAAAACAAATATTAAAATGTTATTAAATTCATTGCAGGGTGACAAATTGTTCAGTGTGGAATTACCTAGCAAATTTTACACAAGTTAATTTTCAGAGGGTATACTAAAATAAAGTGATACTCATGATTTGTTGGAAGGGAGGAAATTTGTTATATGTGATTTGGGGGATAAATTATGTCAAAACACTGGTATGATTCTTTGAACAAACATCTCAAAAGTCTTATTTTTATACTATTGATATATGGGGAAGTACAAAATAGCTTCTGCTAGATCTGCTAATATGTCATTTGTCAAAAGGTAATTTTAACCCATAATCCATATGACAAACCTCCAGAAACCACATCTCATGCCACCATGGACAGCTGGCTGTGTGCAAATGATGTCTATAACATAATAAATAGGTATGAAACAAGATGGACCTGTCAAAGTTTGTAGTTATAGGAACATGGGGGGATTTGAACCAATGGACAAATTGAGTCTCCACATATTTACAGCAACCCTGTGGTCAAATATATTGTCTTATATACTTGATATATTGCAAGTATATTGAGTATTTATATAGTACTTGCTATTAAGTCGTTCTAAGAATACTGGTAAAATGTATAACATGTATAATGCTGCCACCTGCAGGTTCAAGTTGACTTACTTTTGAAAAGCTTGACTTCAGGTTGGGACACAAGTTTGTTTAATGTGTAAAAGAGTCAACCAACAAAAAACAAAAATTATCCTTTCAGAAAAGCATGCTTATTAGGTCACTGAAATCATCATATATGGCAGTGATTGATTAATAATAAGCATATCATAGAAATACATAACTCCAATGTGCTCCATTTATTTTTTAAGATAATCTTCCAACTTGACACACTTTTGTCAGTAATGCTGGAGGGAGTTTATACCAGTATCTCTACAATCAATATGATGTTGGCATCCAATGTGTTCCAGCTAAAGCATTTTTATATTTTAGGAAGACGTGAAGGTCTAAGGGAGCCACACATTAGTGTAGTGTGGGTGTTGAACCAATTCAAAGCCACAATCATGTTTAGTATCCAGAATGTGGATAACCACTGCATAATTCCTACTTTGTGCATTTTGTAAAGAGGTTTGGGCACCTCTAGAACCTGTAAGTTACATCACAGCCCCTGTTCATGTATTTATCTGCCAGGCTCAAAACTTATCAATCAACCCTTGATTATAGAAAAAAAAAAAACACTCTTGTCTCTGTGGTCATACAATTTAGTCTAATTCTGGTATCATAAAATACAAAAAATCAATATAACAAAGGGCTCTTCCTCATGTCATGAGGTGGGCCATCAGGGCCAGCAAGGCCTTCTCTGCTGGCCTAGAGATTGCCAGAATCAGAAAATTATACTTTTATAATTTAACATATATTTTAAGTTCATTCCCACCAGTCTGTTATTATCATTTCATTGCTACTCTCCCCCTCAGCTGCACTGCTTCCAGTGCAGCTCATATAAATTAGAGATTTTATCCAATCAGATTTTCCACCTGTGCTGTCTCCGGGTGAAAAATCTACCCTGAAACCTTCAGAATTTGCAGTGAATCCCTCTGCCATTCAAGCAAATGTGATAATATTGTTGATTGTCACATTCTTTAGCCTATCAGATTTCGCGTTTGCCATGTCGGGCGTATTCTTTGACACTCCAGGGCCTTCTGCTGCGTTCACAGACCTCGGAAGTCGAATTTTTCCCAGTTGGAAGCTTCAACTTCCAACCTCAAACTGTTCCAGCCAAATGTAATCAAAGCAAAAAAGCATAGCTGAACACCAATAAATACTGTAAAAAATAATTCAACTTCACAATAAAGGCTAACTAAAGTAAAGTTAGTCTACAGGACTGTTTGGTTGTGCTGTTTGACAATGATATTAATCACAGTGGGTTTTAAACTTTGTGGAGAAGTAATATGAAATTATTTACACTTACGTATCAATGACAAACAGTTATTATACAAAATAGACAGTTAATTTGGCGATAAATTCCGATCGTTTTCCTTCAATTTCATGCAAGAAAAAAATACTTTATTCTCCTTTTAGCTGATCATTTCCATTCACAAAGCTCGCTTCCACGGGCGCTGCCATGTTGAGTGACGTCATACTCGGTAAGTCGGGGCAGATAATTTTGGTCCGAGTTTCCTAGTCGGAGCTCCGACTTCAAATGCCGTTCTAACGCATTTTTCCAAGTAGGAAGTCGGAAAAATCTGAGTTCAAGGTCTGTCGAACGCAGCATTCGAGCTGGCCTTGACCTACGTCATCTGAGGGCCAGTTAGTGGAGGTCTGCATTACAGCCTGCCAGAAATTCATCATCATCAGAAGAAGAAGAAGCAGCAGGGCCAGCTAGCTAACTGAAGTAAAACTAGCTAGCACGTAACGTAGCATTATCTAAGATGTATTTAAACTTTCTTTCTTGACGTTTAGATTTTTAGATGTAGTGCTTTATATTTTTTTGTTTAGATTTTTACTTAGCCCTGTTGTTTATTTTAACGCACAATGGCTGAAGGAGGAGAAGAAATGGATTTACTGGCAAAGCCTTTTTCCAGAAGGANTTTTAACGCACAATGGCTGAAGGAGGAGAAGAAATGGATTTACTGGCAAAGCCTTTTTCCAGAAGGACATTTCAAGGAAAGCTGGAAATACTGTACAACCGCGTCATAGAACTCTTTACAACAAAAGAAAGGAGGATGGACTTTGTCTTCAAATGATGAGCAGCTTTGGTAAGTTTGATGGACTTTTATGTGGCTGGAATCTGTGGGGAGGTCTGTTGAATCCTGATTGTGTTATTTGTGTTTTACAGCATTTTTGCTTGCTTGGTGGTCTATGAGTAAATGTGATGGTTGTAGTGAGTTTGTTATTATTTCTTTGGTAATGACACTGATTTGGGCTATGCCATGTCTATTTGTGATGCAGCATCATGTCGTAATGCGCAATAATGCTACATACTTGATGCTTTCAGTCACCATGTATTCATGTCTCTGCTGTTTGTGTGTAGTGACTGTCAGGTGTTGATCCTCGTGTTGGTTACGACGAATATCAGCAGCATATAGCCCTAGTGTCATGCTGAGGTTATTAGAAGGTGGTTTAATTGCGGGAAGATAGCTCTGAAGGCCTAGGTGTAAAATGCCTCTGGTAAGAGGTGGTGGAAGAGAGTTTGTAATCTACATCCCTGTTTAGCAGCTGCTAGCAGCATTTACTGAAGTCAGCCAGTAGGTGGCACTGTAACATCAATAACATACTGCTGTTGTCATAATTTCACTGTTGAGAAAATAGATAAACAAGGTTTATTACCAGCTTTGAGTAATTTGAGANCATAATTTCACTGTTGAGAAAATAGATAAACAAGGTTTATTACCAGCTTTGAGTAATTTGAGACAGAAATACAGTCAACAAAGCTTTCAAGCAAATATTTATTGCAATTATTAAAATAGTAAAATTTATTTTATGCTTCATGNCAACAAAGCTTTCAAGCAAATATTTATTGCAATTATTAAAATAGTAAAATTTATTTTATGCTTCATGAATCATTTTGGTTTCAGATAAATGTACAAAGGGATACGCACTAAATTTACAAAGTGAAATATGACCCAGTTCAACAGAAAAGCAGTGATTGATTTGACAGTAAAATGCTTAAAATTATTTATATTGCATATCAACACATGTCAGCTGTTCAGGCTCAGCCCCCTTTCTTCAAGGTTTGAAGGCATTGTTAGAATATTTGAAGGAGGAGTGTTCAAGCCAAAACTAGGGGTTAAGTTTCTCCGNATGCTAAAAATTTATTTTTCTTTCAATTAATGTACTTTAATTAAAGGTTATATTTTTGTTAATATTTTGAATTAAAGATCAAAAGGAAAAACAATAAAGCCTTTTTTTCACAGCCCATTTTGCTGTTAATTTTCCAAGGTTACCAATATTTGCAGTGGGTGCTGTATATTTAAATTCCATATTTTGCCAATACAATTACCAATTTGTCAATAACAATATGCAACTTAAGACTGTAACCAATTCACACACACACACATGTACACACGCACACACACACACACAGTGACCCAATTAACTGTGATGCATGCAAAATCGTTTTAAGAAAAGGTGTCGCAGGCTTTGCTATAAAGAATGATGTNTTAACTGTGATGCATGCAAAATCGTTTTAAGAAAAGGTGTCGCAGGCTTTGCTATAAAGAATGATGTCACTGCTGTGAGACATGAATCAGACGAGGTCACCAAATAGAAACTCTTTCTGCCTTAGCAGGTCAGTGTGTTCATCAGTGTGTTCAGTGTGTGAGATCATTACATTCTTAAAAGAGGGCAGGGTCCTTCACAACCAAATCATAGTTTAACTGGTCCTCCCTGTTTTTCAGAGTTGCTTTTTTTTTTTTTTTTNTTTTTTTTTTTTTTTTTAAATTGTGGATCGTTCCAAACCCTGATATCAGCTCCTCTTAGTAAGATTCTTATCAAATGCATCAAAATGCTTTCCTGTGTCATACAGGACTGATATCATTTCATATTGAAATCCTGTCACACATTGCGTGGTGTATANTTTCCTGTGTCATACAGGACTGATATCATTTCATATTGAAATCCTGTCACACATTGCGTGGTGTATATTTCTCACAAATTATTGCTTTAACCGCTGACATCACATCAGTTTTTTTATTGGTTGATAACATGCTAATTCTTTTTAAGACTAATATAGCCAGTAAAACCCGTATACAAAATCAGCTTCATTCCAACATAAGTCTGGTTTGTACTTCATGTTAACTGCATGTACGTGTATACTCGTACGAATGTCATGAGCAGAATTGTTTACATACTCACATCCATAGTTAAGTTGATCTGGGTTAGACACTATCCACCAGGTGGTGATGTGAGGTGCCGTAACCTGATTTGTCCCAGAAGACCTTCACTCACCTCAAAACTGCTTCTGATTTTACAAAGTAATCAGTGTAAACAACAATGGTGACAGCAGAGGAGTGCACAGGTAATAAAACAATTATACAATACTGCCATAGATGTAGCCAAGGGTGGGCCCACCCAAACCCACCCAAACCCACCCAAACCCACAAGGCTTCTAACATGTGGCACATTAATCCAATGAGTAGTTTTCACTTTTCTTGTTTGTTGTGTCTTGCGTTTTGTCTGCCCGTTGATGATGACAGATCTCTTTTCTGAATGACAGTACATTTAGCCAGTTAGCAGCAGTCCTGACTGAGCCCATGATCCTGTTTCATTCTCCTGAACTTACCACAGCCATACATTAGTGACAGTCAAAGCCTGATCAGCGGACTGTTATGGCGAAGCAAAGTAATTTGCTGAAATTTGTCATAAAGCGATGACAGTAGGATCAGGAAGAGGAGAAACCTGTGACAGTTCAGCCACCTTCCTCAACTCAGATACCCAGTCCCATGCCATTAGCCTTTCAGCTAAAGCCATCAAGTACGGAGAGTAACGTGGATGTTAATTTAATGTCGTCATTGTTAGCATGTGATGTAGCAGAAGCATTTGATTCTTTAGCGTTCACTGCTTCGTGCCACTGCCAAGCCACAGGTAGTAATCATTAGCTGCTGGGACATCGCTGGGTCTAGGAAGAGGAGCTTGCCGGCAAAGCTGAGCGACACACTCGTTGAGTCTGCCACAGGCAAAACATCTCCAGTAATAACAAATGAGACTTAAAGAAAATTTGGAATGACATTTTAGACAGGTAGATTATGGAACTGAACACTTGTTTTAAAATAAACAAATGGGTTTATGAGAGCGGCTGCTCTTGTTTTCCCAAGTCGGACACTTTTGGTGATCAGGCACACATACAGCCTGCAGCCACTTTTCAGTCAGTGTGGAGAATGCAGAATGTACAGTGTTTGTTCAGCAACTTAAAAGAAAAAACTCAGAGAGGGATTTATCGTCGCTTCTTCAAGTACTGGACACATGCCCGAGTGACATATTTCCACAAGTGAATTGCCTGCTACGGGTCCTGATCACGCTACCTATGACAAGCTGCAGTATGGAAAGACTCTTTTCAGCTGTCAGTCAGATCAAAACTGGCATCAGGTCACCATGGTAACACACAGACTGAACTCTTTTATTATTTTTTATTTTATATTATAGAAATATATTTAATTTTTAAATTATATTTATTTAATATATATATTTATATATTTTATACTTATTTATTTTACTATTTCTTTTGAAAGAACTGACTGAATCTCTGGACTATAATGAGATGAGTTCAGTATTAAACACCACGCCACATTGTCTTTTGCCGAAAATGGTACGGCAATTTAGCAGAAATTTCCATGTCAGTTTGTTATTCTTTACTGGCCATAATTTTTCTGTAAAATTTAAAAGGTGAACCTACACTCTACAGTTAGTCTCTCTCTCTCTCTCTCTCTCTCTCTCTCTCTCTCTCTCTCGGCAGATGCCGCTGTACCAGGCTGTTTTGTGTTTGGAATTTAATGTTCAGTGGGGTCATGGATTTAACTCCTTATGACTTAATGCATGCTTTCCTTGTTGTGTACCAGTTAGTAAGCTATATGGTTATGTGGAAGGGGAGCTAGGTTATTATGAGATATAGTTTATCCACCTGCTGTGATGGATTGTTTTTTCTATATATTAGTGTTAGTATTGGTAACCTTACCTAAGATGTAAAAATATGTGAATAAACTGTGGTGCAATACATTTTGATGAATATTGTAATATTTGTGCCTAAAGTAGCATTTTGGAAATGTAATAGTCTTGATCAGCAGGGCCCACCTGATTTTCTATGGGTCCACCCACACTGTGATTTCTGGCTATGCCACTGGTACTGCACACTTTCAGGATGCTGGAGCGCTAACGTTTTTACATTGTTGAGCTGTGCTGCTAACGTCACAACAAATGTTCACAACACTGGTGCCGCGGTTTCTGTAGGTACTGCATCTCACATAACGTTGCATTAATTCTGGATAATGTGCACAAATGACGCTTCAAACCAATGCTGGAAATGTGTGGCGGCCATCTTGTATATGTGTAGTTAACATGAAGTATAAACCAGGCTGTAGAGTCTCAGTGATCATTTACACTTTCTGGAATCAGCCGTTGTTTTTGTAAGTGTTGCTGGAATGCTCTGTTTTGTTCGGGAACAAGCTGAACTGATACGGTTCCTGCGGCAGCAGCAGGTCCAAGTCGAGGCTCTTTTGCTCCTTTTCACTGTTGACAAGCCGGTATCCGAGCAGCGACATGGCCGGCCCGCACACCTCCTGGATGTGTTTGACCTTGTCATGCGGCAGCATGGATCGCCATGCCTGTGACACCTCCGTGGCATTTCTCGAAGTGGTTTTAAAAGCCTCTGCCATGGAACCTTTTCCTTTTCCGTGGGTCACCCTGTAGATCCATTCTTCCAGCTGCGTGGTCATCTCCAGGCCAACAAACTTGTAGATCGTGTTGATCTCTTTGACTGGGTTGCACACCACGTCCTCGTAGCGCACCATCTTGTAGCGGCCTTTCAGAAACGGAGGAGGCTTCAGAATGGCCGTCTCGTGGATGTGCACGTGGCTGCGGCAGATCTCCTGCATGACTTCGTACTGCACCTCAGTGGCTGGTACGCTTCTCTGCTCCAGAACTAAGGAGTCATCAATAATGAAGGATTTGGCCGACGCCTCTCTGGAGCGCAGCACTGCTCTGGGGTCACGGACCAGGTGGATGATGAAGAGGTTCAGCTTCGGGTCCTGCAGGAGCGGGTAGAGAGACTCCAGCTCAAAGAACCACACCTCTTTGAGCACCACGTGGCTGTAAGAGCTGCAGGCCGCTTCCAGCATCTGCACGCCCTGTAAATGGCACACCTGGAAGCACTCGGTCTCATTGCTGAAATTGCCACGTGGCGTGAGAGAGCAGACCGGTGGAGAGCACAACGCCCGGCTGTGGCTCCTTGCGAACAAGGCCACTTCTTTCATGCCTACTTGTGGCAGGTAGGCGTCCATCACTGAGAAGTCACACTGGAACACGCTCCGAAACAAATCCATCAGCGCCATCCGTACTGTGTGTGCACTGGACTTTTGCAGCTTGGTCCACACGTGCCAACCAGGCTCCATGAGGTAAAACACAGATGGGTGCTGACTGAACACCTGACCCATGAAAGAGGAGCCAGAACGCCATGATGACAGCAGCAGCACCTGAGCTTTTCCATTGGAGGGGTCAGAGTGGCTGGACTGGTAGTACCAACTGTAGAACAGCATGACTGCAGCTCCCTGCAAGATGACCAGGAACATCAAGGTGCTGAGGCTGCATTTGCAGTGGGGCATGATGCTGCTGTGGATCAGTGTGGATCACTATGGATGACTGTGGATTTCTGTCAGTTGCTGGTGTGAACATCTCTCTCTCTGCCTGTCTGGAAAAGATTCAGCAGAGAATTATTGGGAGAGATAAGTTGAGAGGGAGAGAAAGAGGCAAAGAGACGAGGAGAGAAATGGACGTACTGAACCAGACATGAGCAACAGTAACGACTTGTAAGTCCTCCTATAGTTTGTTATCATAATGTCATGCAGTGCAGAGATTCTTCCAGCTGGTATCTGTAATGAGTTAGCTAATAAACCAATGTCCACATGTGGTGTACTGTCATAAAGTACACAAACAGGTGCAGTTACCATGGCTCTCAAGAAATGTTGATGGGAACTTTGGATTATTTTCATTTTTACCTCCGCAGAGGAGGTTATGAGATCATCAGCATTTGTCTGTGTTAGCAGGATATCTTGAAAATTTATGGATGGATTTGGATGAAAGTTTGGGGGCAGATAGATAATGTCAAGAGGAAGAACTGATAACAATTTGTAAGTGATCATCAGATGATAATTATCTGATTAATTCTATGCTATAACTTCACTATAGAGATTATCCCACCACAGTTGATTTCTGATAAAATTAGATGTGGCTCCAAAAGTGTTATATTTCATGAATAAATTAGTTATTTCCAAACTTGGTGCAGCAGAGAATTGCGCAAAAAATGAGCCATCACTGGACCTGATGGGGACACTACAACCACAATTGATTTTAAAAAATTAGACGTTTTCCTATAGGAGAAAAGAATTACATTGATCAGCCAGAATGTGGCACTGTAGTGTGTGTGTGTGTGTGTATTTATATTTTGGTTTAATAAGCATATTAACTTTTTTTTTTTTTTTNTTTTTTTTTTTTTTGTATGGTCCATAGAGAATGAGTGAGAAAGCAAACATTATGCTGTGTCTAAATCTCAGAATGATACATCCAATCTCAGCAGATATGGGTTTGCATGTATATTTAATGGATAGTGTTTTTTGAAGTATAAAAATGGTTGCACTAAATATATCTATATGCCTAATACATTTCAGTTTTTTGGTTATGCACTATTTCCTATTTAGAAATATGAGTTTATTTTGAAATTATTTTATTTTGGAGAANGTTATGCACTATTTCCTATTTAGAAATATGAGTTTATTTTGAAATTATTTTATTTTGGAGAACTTCCTGTGCTGAGCCTGAAACGGAAGTGCCTATCCTGTGTTTTGGTCAATTCACTGATTGAGAGCAGGTGTGTTGTTATGATTTCACTTCCCTTATTCAGGTAAGAAAGTATAATTTTGAAGGAATTGTAATGTTTACATGTTTCTTTCGTTGGGTTTAAAATGCTTGTTGTGAAAGTAGGAGTACTTTAACACGGTAGCCTCTACATGATTGTGTTGGTATGAGCATGCATACCGAAGCTAGTGGTGTGTGTGTGTGTTGTGTTGTGTGTCGGAGTTGTGACAAACTTCATCACTGGTTAGAAAAATACAATCATTTGTATGGAGCCCCTTAGGGGTCGTGTGAAGAAAAATAAAAAACAAAGTGGGTTTTAAAAAAAACCCAACAACAACAAAAAAAAAGACCCCCTAAGGCAGAAGTGTCAAACTCAATCACAGAGGGGGCCAAAATTAAAAACTGGGTCCAAGTCAAGGGCCAAACCTTTTTTGGAAACAGACTTATATTGGCCTCGTTTTCATCAGAGGTTATGACAAATTATTCATACACTAATATGAACTTCACTTTAACCACTGCTCCCAATTCATCTTATAGAATTCAGAACCAGAGGTATGAATAAACAGACAAATGAGATCAAATTCAAATAACATGTTTTTTTATATCTTCCTCTCTATCAGCTGTTTCACTGACTCATTTCCTATGAAAAAGTTTTATCACAGGAAATAGCCAGAAAACTGATTTTTTTTTTTTTTTTAAGGAAAATCTAAAATCACTCTTTATTTTACATTAACAACTTCAACAAGCAAAGAAGAATATTTTAAATGTGATGATGTCTTCTTATGTTATATTCTTTAATTACGGCCACATCAGTTCTGCTAACAAGGTTAACAGGTTTATCTCTAACGACAGTAAACAGCTTCTCTAACTCCACCTGTGCTGAAAGCCTGTGCTCAGAGTCCACCTTTCCTTTGGCCATTTCTTCTGTGGACTAGCTTAAATTTCATTAAAAAAAATGACTGGATGAGCACGGAGGGGAGGGGAGCTGGTGCTTCAGGTGTTGATAGCTTGATTTCAGTCACATGAATTTGTGACGTCATCATGCGGAAGTCGGGCAGGAATGGTGGGCAACGGTAGGTGGGCAGCAATGGAGAGTAAACGGCACTCTGAATATCTCAGTGGTTTACAGCTGAATATAAAAGATAGATATATTAAAAAAATAGCTTTGTGTGATGGCAGAGACCCGTACTGCATGGCCAAAACAGATTTCAACATCGTCAATGCTGCACAATTGCTGGTTTACATCAGATCAGATGGAGCCAGCAAGCGCAGCGGAATGACAGTACTGATCAGGCAGAAAGCTCTGACAAAGTTACCACGCATTCCATGATACATTATTTTGTTTCAGGGGCACACTTGCAGACGTAGTGATAATTTAAAAAAAACAACAAAAAAACAGTGAGGCACTTCACTTCCCGAGACAATCATGACACTGGCGTAACGTGACTCACGCAGCAGCCAGCAGGCTGAGGCAGCAGCCAGCTTCAGGTGACTGGAGCCGGCTGCAGCCACAATCATCACCAGTAAAATTACACTTCTCAACTCCACTTGTAAAACTGGCAAGCACATTTAAGACCTGGTGTTATATATGAAACGACGTGCATGGAAGGCTTGCTGCTTCACTCCGATGTCTGCTGGCTGTCAGAGGAGCCCTTCTGAGCCATGTATAAAGTCAGAGAGGAGATGCAGCATTCCTTGCTTCTGAAAGTTTGCAGCTCTGGAGACTGTCTTGCATGCTCATTGTGGATTTGGAAACTTACATGTGAGATATTTTCCAGCATGTAATGTAGTGAATCTCAGACTGCGGGGTGTGGTACCTTCTTACTAAATGTCCAGGACAAAGTGCAGCATTAACACAGAAAATCAGCTACTGGTCAAACAGATTGAAGGAGCGACAGAGATGTTCCCACACCTTCATCAAGAGCTGCTGTCCTCTGGTGAGAGTTTAGACAGCATCTCGTCACTTCTTCTCTCTCACCTTCACACAGATTTCAAACACGATTACAAACACTTCCGCCCACCAGTTGCATTTCGCATGGAAAAATCACAGCGGATGTTACATCATTTGAAATCAACCTATTGACGCACTGTTTGCAGTGAATTCTGGGATTTGTAGTATCCATAATGTGCGTGCTATATACTGGCGGGCCAGTTATTATAGAAATTAGATATTATCTCACGGCCCACATATAACTGTACCGTGGGCCACATCTGGCCCGCGGGCCTTGAGTATGACATATATGCCCTAAGGGGACATGGAAAAAAAATGAGTTGGAGGTAAAAAATAAATAAATAAAAATAAAAAATAAAAACAAACAAAAAAAAAAAAAAAANAAAAAACCAACTTATTTTTTTTCTCTGTTTTCTCGTTTTTTTCTAGGGCTTTTTTTCGCTGTTTTTTTTTTCTCTCTTCTGAAACGTACTAAAAATAGGTCAAAGCTACAGCGCGTGCAACAGAGCTGTTTTGCTGCTGTTTGAGTTCATTCAACTCAAGTAAAAGAATTAACCATTATAAATGCACAAAAATACACTGTTGGAGCTGCCAAACACTTGAACATTGTCAAAAGTAGTAGTGAGTTAGTGACTTTATTCACTGACTTATTTTGACATCTCAACTTGTAATGGGTACAGTCACAGACACGTTAGCTGCTAGCTAGAATTAGCATTTACCTAATCGGAACTCGTTCCTCAAACAATGGCAAAACAGCTCCGTTGCATGCGGTGTAGCTTTGACCTATTTTTAGTACCTTTCAGAAGAGGAAAAAAAGAAAAACAGAAAGTAAAAAAAAAACGAGAAAAAAAACAGGAAAAAAACAAAGAGAAAAAAAGGTTTTTTTAACCTCCAACTGATTTTTTTTAGAGCCTCCAACTCATTTTTTTTTCTTCCATGTCCCCTATTAGGACCCTTTTTTTTTTTACCCACTTTATTTTTTTTCACACATGACCCCTAAAAGGGGCTCCTGTACCATTTGTGTTTTTATGTTTTTGTTTTTTGTTTTTTTGATAAGTCTTACCAAGTTTCAGTAGCTGTATGTGATGCCTTGTTAGCCAGTTAGCACTGTCTAGCTTTAGTTAGGATGCTAACGCTAAATGTATTTGATCATCCACTCTATACTTAGGAGTCGTCATTCTATTAATTTTATGTTGACTTATTTTATGAAAAGTAAGTACATTATGTATTAGCTTTGTAATTTGCATTATAATAGGTTGTGTAAAGCCTTTATTTTTCTGTTATATATGGGTGTAAATGAAACAAGGTCAATAAATGATGACTTAAAGGTAACGTCGCACTGAAATGTAAATGTAAACAAATACAAGTGAAAGGTGTGTATAAAAACCTTGTAACGATAAAAAAAATATAAAAAATATATATATATTTGCCATTATCCACCATTAGCATGGCATATACTATCGTAACAAAATATAAACCAGGAACTTTAAGTAAGCTGTTATGGTCCGTAACAGTATCTTTTCAAAATGACAATGGCAGTAATTACAACTCAGAATATCTCATTTAGGCTCCAGTGAATATCAAAGCAATGGACAGATTGCTGTCGGGTTTTTACCAGAAATGGGATTGGAGTTAAAGAGACAATCAGAGCAAAGTAACTACAAAGTAATTACATGCCATAAATAACATTTAACATCACATTTAATAATTGTACTTGCTTGTGAAGTCATCCAGTATCTCTTTGTGTGTGTGTGCGCGCATGTGCACACCACATACACACACACAATAAAATTACACATATCGACCTGATGGTGGCGCTGTAATAAAGGCAAACGCCTTTTGAATTGTTTCTGAAACAGTTTTTTTGCTACTCCTCCTACAGTTTTGGCTCAGTCATCACCAAAATTTGCATGTGGCATGTCTGGACCAAGCTGGAAAAANCCTACAGTTTTGGCTCAGTCATCACCAAAATTTGCATGTGGCATGTCTGGACCAAGCTGGAAAAAAAATACTGTTTTCGTTTTTTGATATTCTTTATCGTTTTGCTGCAATTGGCTGACAAAGTTGTAGGCGTGGCTAATTTTACACCATGTGGTATAAAATGTATTCACATTACAGGCCTTAATGGTCAATTCAGATTTTTTAATCAGACTCCGATCTTTTTGTGTTGATCATTCACATTCACGTTTGTAAGTGACTTGTGTCCGACATGAGTATGAACACCACTGAGGTTCTAAACTGCCATGCAAGTGCAGATGTAACTAAAATGTGAGCTGCATCATATGGTACAAGAATAACAGCCATAACTGCAACAGTAAGGGACAGCAGTTTATCACGTATTTTCGTGCATGTTGTTTCATATATAACACTAGGTCTTCAACGTGTTGAAAATATCATTCAAACCAGTTTTACAAGCGGAGTTGAGAAATGTAATTTTACTGTTGACTGTGGAGCTTCTATTCAGCCTCTGCGCTGCTGCATCAGTGTCAGTGTGTGGGTACAAGAGCGGAATTCTATGGTGGGACCGCGATGTTCACAAATTCACAGAAGAACAGATCTAGGGCTACGTTCACATTACATGCTGAAGTGGCCCAGATCCGATTTTTTTTGTCTCCATGTGACTCAGATCTGATTTTTTCATATCAGATCTGGGCCACTTGCATATGTGGTCCTAGATCCGATCCATATCCGATCTCTGGCGATGCAACCTGTGTCTGACTGCTCAGATCGGAATTCATGTGGTTTTTTTTTAACATCTCACTTCTCTGCACATATCACATCTTGTCCTCGTTCAGTGCCGGCACCTCATAGCAGCCCAATAAAAATAAATACAGAGGAGAGCAATAACAGTGACAGGGGTCAGTGGAGAGATGAAGAAGTTTTAAATTTGCTGATTATATACATGGAGAGATCAGAAAATTTTCAGTGAACCATTCCTCTGTGAACTTCTGAACATCGCGGTCCCACCATAGAGCTCTGCTCTTGTAACCACACACTGACACTGATGCAGCAGCAGCAGCAGAGGCTGAGCCCAGCGGCTCCTGAGCTCCAGACTCTGGAGCTCACAGTCAACAGTAAAATTACACTTCTCAACTCCGCTTGCAAAACTGGTGTGAATGTTATTTTCAGCACGTTGAAGACCTAGTGTTATATATAAAAATGACATGCACAAAAATACGTGACAAACTGCAGTCCACCTTACTGTTGCAGTTATTGTTATTGTACCGTGCGGCTCACATTTTACTTACATCTGCGCATGTGTGGCAGTTTAGGACCTCAACGGTGTTCACACTTGAGTCGGATACAGGTCACTTACAAACATGAATGTGAATGATCAACACAAAAAGATTGGATGCTCAATTCCAATTAAAAAATTGGAATTGATCATTAAGGCCTGTAATGTGAACATAGCTTAGGACCACATATGCCAAGTAGCCCAGATCTGATATGAAAAAATCAGTTTTGAGTCACATGGAGAAAAAAAATTGGATCTTGGCCACTTAAGCATGTAATTTGAATGTAGCCTTCGAGGCCAAAATGTAAAGTTTTTATTATAGCGCCACCTTCAGGCTGATTGATGTAAATCTTGTCGCCTGAGTAGCAGTGAAGTTTTTAAACCTACGTGCTATGTTTGACTGCTGTAGCTTTTACAATTTCTGAGCTCCAGATCATTTTAGGGGAGGAGAAGAAGAATAATATAATTTGAGTAATACCAATAGGGTTCCCAGCACAAAGTGCTGGGAACAGATACAAATACAGGATGAAAGGAACAACAAAAAGGAAAAAAAAGAGAAAGTTTGATGGTTTTAGATTTTGCTGCTGCTGCCTGCAGGAGACCAAATCACTGTTGAGGNAAAGAGAAAGTTTGATGGTTTTAGATTTTGCTGCTGCTGCCTGCAGGAGACCAAATCACTGTTGAGGTCATGTATGAAAACATAATCTGTTCTGCTTGCTGAGCAAGTCTTGACAGGAGCGCTTGCTGCCTCTAAACCTGCAGGCAGTGCTTGAAGTGGGCTGGTACTCATCGGTATGCAGTACTGGGACCTCTGTGATTTTCATTTCAGAGTACGCAGATATTTTCAGGAATACCAGAACCTCTCATAAATCTTCCGTTCTCTACTGCAAAACAATGCAGAGGAAAACAACAGCAAAGGTTGCAGCCAGACTAATTAAATCGGGGGAACCGCAAATTAATATCAGGGACCTCATTTAAAACCAGGGCCGTTTCTGAGCATCTTGGGGCCCAGTGCAGCATCTTGCACTGGGGTCCCCCCACAACTCAAACCAAGATGATCCACTGATATGGCCAGGAGACCCATATTTCAATATACCTGAATGAGAATACAACTGACAGAGACAGACCTCTCTCTCTCTCTCTCTCTCTCTCTCTCTCTCTCTCTCTCTCTCCCTCCCCCATTTTGAAAATTAGCATCCACTGTTAGATTAGGACATCATTATCTTTAAGCAAGGTAGACTATGGAAATGAAATCACAAAATGTGAGCAGAAGACCTAGCTAGTAGTTACAGAAATGCAGAGCTCCCACCATGACAACCACAAAAAAAAAACATTGCCTTTCCTCGTTATAAAGAGAAAATTATCTCAATGTGAAGGTATCTCATAACAAGAATCGTTTCTTCTTTTTAACATGAAAGTATCTCGTAACAAGATCCATCAGGTTTTTCCTTTTTAATGAGAAGGTATCTCATTATAACAAGAAACATTTCCTGTTATAACGAGATATGAAGTTATCTTGTTTCTCATTATAACATGATGTGGGGGTGTTGCTAACGTCTATGTTATAAGGAGATGAGCCATGGTAATGCTGCTGGGCCAAGTGCCGCCTTCCTCCACAGCAGGTTAGCGCTTTTTTCTACATACAGATCCAATTGTAATGTTATAATGTAAGGAGAAACGTTTCTCGTTTTATCAATAAATTTTCATACATCGTTAAAACATAATGTAGCATATACATGCCAGTGGACAAAGCAAATGATGGCCATAATAAACAGGGTCACTTGGAAAATATACCAAAGTTTTATTACAGAAAAGCAATATATGAATGGCACCAATAGACCCCTATACACTCCTGTTAATATAGCAAATCCAGTACTCCAGTTACCCGTTTAGTCTGACCAAGAATTTAATGAACACAAGTGATAAGTTGTACACTGCACTTCAAAACATGCATGTGTTTGCATCAGGAATCACAGAAAACCAATTTCACACGTCCAATAACCAAGAATTATCACACCACTCTGATCTCAGTCCCACTAAGGGAAATAGCTAAAGACTGCCAGTTGAGGAGGCAGTAAATCAGGTCAGTGATACTGATACTACAAAGAAACACAATGAACAAACAAAAAAAGATTTAGTATCCTCACAAGATGTAATCCCAGCTGTTTTTGTCTATGGGCCACAGACGGCCCAGGTGGACTAAAAACAATTTAAACACTACCTAAAAAACAAAACAAAACACGGACAGCAGGAAACAGTGATTTGTTTTACAGTTCTGGCCCTCTGGCAAAAACTGTAAAACAAAGACCATGGTTACAAAATAGACAGACTAAATAAAAAAAATCCCCATAAAAACAAGATCAAAACATCAAAAAAATCAATGAAATCGATGAAATCAATCAAAAAATAAGCTTTAAATAAAAACAAACTTTATTAACAAAATTCTTAAAACCTCTACAAATGTAGAAAACAAAGATCTGCAATACCTGTTACCTCGGTGCAACCGTTCCCCACACGGAAATACCATAGACTCTTCCAAGCATTGAAAGTACTGCAATGTGCACAGGAATAGAAATATTTAATAAACATAATACATCTTTATTGTAATGCACTAAAATCCCAAACCAAATAAATCCCTCCAGTATCAGCTTCTACTCACTACAACGTGAGGCTAGTGTTTCCTCTTTCTCTGGGAATTGTTGTCATTTACAACATGTATGGCCTCACTACATTGTACAAAGGAATCAACCATTAAAACTGCACCATTAAATTCTCTAACTTAGTGACTCTCAACAAATTTGTCATCTTACCACAAAATAGACTTCTGCTCTTGCATACATGAGACGAATCTCCTATGATGTTCCACAGGAGAAAACTGGCACCATCAAATGCACCTGTCCCTTATTATAAATCCTCCCCTCATCAGCAGGGCAGCCAGAAAAAGTCCACCCACTAGGTGCTGCTACCTCCCCCTCATAATGCATCGGTGACTCGATGAACTGAAAAGAAGGAATAAGAAATCAACAGGTCATTTACACTTTTGTCAAACTACACAGGCCGCGGCAGTCTAAAAGAGTTGGAATGTTGTCCAGCTGTCTTCCTTATTGTCCTGTGGGGCTCTACAACAGGTGAAGTTTCTGTTTCCTTGTCTTCCAGCCTCATAAAGGGCTCAGGATATACCTCTTCCCTGTCAATAATGATCCTGTNGTTTCCTTGTCTTCCAGCCTCATAAAGGGCTCAGGATATACCTCTTCCCTGTCAATAATGATCCTGTTGACAATGCCAAAATGTAGCATATACGTGTCAGTGGATAACGTAAATGATGACCATAGTAAACAGGTTCACTGAAAAATATACCAAGGTTTTATTAAAGTAAAGCAACACAAGAATAGCACCAATACACCACACACTCCTGTTAATATAGCAAATCCAGTATACTCCAGTTACCCATTTACTCTGACTGAGAATCTAATGAACACATGTGATAAGTTTTTACACTGCACTACAAAACATGCATGTGTTTGCATCAGGGATCACAGAAAACCAATTTCACACGTCCGCATAACCAAGAATTATCACACCACTCATCTCAGTCCTACTAAGGGAAATAGCTAAAGATTGCCAGTTGGTGAGGTAGTAAATCAGGTCAGTAATACTGATACTACAAACAAACAAAACAAACAAACAAAAAAGGAAAAAAGTATTTAGTCTGCCCTCACAAGACGTAATCCCAGCTGTTTTGGTCTATGGGCCACAGACTGCCCTAAAAACAAATTAGACACTACCCCAAAAAAAAAAAAAAAAAAAAAAAAAAACAGACAGCAGGAAACAGTGCTAGGATCCTTTGGCCAAAACTGTAAAACAAAGACCATAGTTACAAAATAGACAGACCAAAAAAATCTCCATAACAGTAAGATAAAAACATTAAAAAAAAATCAATCAAATCAATCAAAAAAAAAAAAACTTTAAATAAAAACAAACTTTAATAACATTCTTAAAACCCCTACAAATGTAGAAAACGAAGATCAGCAGTACCTGTTACCCAGAATAACCTTTCCCCACATCTGTTTTGTGGAAATATGATATCCTCCAAGCATAGGGGTGCCACCCGTCTTGAATAATACAGGATTGTCCCAGAAAGGTGGCAGCTATGTCATTTAAGTTTGAAAACATTATGGGTTTTAGGACAGGCAGCAAAAGGAGACATACAGGACATGTGAGGGGAAGACAGATAAAAAGACGCTTTAGTAATGTTAACACATTGTTGTATTGTTTCTTGAATAAATAAAAGAACGAAACATGGTCCCAGGAGTGGGGTTCTGCTGCTACATTGTATTGCACATTGTGAAAAGCGACATGGATAACCTAAAGTCACCATAGAGTTTGAAATTCACGGGGAATGTCGACAGCAATTGGCACTCCTTCAAGCAACAGTTCACCTCTATATTGCAGCAGTCAGACTAGATGCAAAGCATGACGCCAGGANCTCCTTCAAGCAACAGTTCACCTCTATATTGCAGCAGTCAGACTAGATGCAAAGCATGACGCCAGGAAAGTAGCTTTGTTATTGACTGTGGCTGGCTCGCAAGCTGTTGAAGTTTACAATACGTTTGTGTTTGCTAATCCAGACNGTTATTGACTGTGGCTGGCTCGCAAGCTGTTGAAGTTTACAATACGTTTGTGTTTGCTAATCCAGACGACAGAGACAAGTTCACTGTAGTGCTCAGTTTGATGCACATTGCTCTCCAAAGAAAAATGAGACGTATGAAAGATATGTCTTTTGTTCACAGATACAACAAAAGCAGGAACCTTCATTCAGGCATCTTCATTTAACCCATCCAACACTGAGCTTCACAGAAGAAAATGTGGGTTTCCACCAGGGAATATCGTCCCAGAAATTAAAAAAAAATAAATAAAAAATAACGACCAGCCCATCTCCATTCAGACATACAGGTTAGCAGGTGAAACATTGAATTTTACAGCAGGCATATCACCTGAACATTTGATTTTGAAAGATTAGGAGATTTAGTAAAATAAATGGAAAACTCAAATACAGTTTGTGTACTAGTGCAATCCCCATTGAAAAGGTACCTGTTCGGAATGGACTGGAGCTTATGGTGTGCACAGCCTGCCATAATTTTATTCTGCACATCCTCATGAGATAGTGTTGTTTGCAGTGCCCGTTGAAATGTGCCTGGTGTGTGCTGCAGCCTGCCATAATTTTCATTCAAAACAATTTTGAATGAAATACTTTTGTGATCTGGCAAACAACACACTCTTGCCAGGACTTGCACCTGGAATTTCCACCAAATGGATAGATGTGTTATTGTTACACCACAACAGTTTGTGTTTTTTGTTTTTGTTTGTTTGTTTAGGGCTGTAAATTTAATGCTTGAATTTTGTTAATTATAAACAAATAGCGCACTAAAAAAAAAAAGTATGCAATTAATACATTTGCCCCCTGATCCCGTAAGTGAAGGTATGTTGCACAAGGTCGATGACTCAGTGTGTTATTGCCTGGCTGCAAACATGATGGAAGTGGATGACCAAATTCTGTTTGGCCCTCTCAGTAGAAAATTTAACTCTACAAATTGGCCATATGCAACCGTTGATAAAAACACAGTTATACACATTCTCTGCAAGAAGGAATTTTTGTACCATCAGAGCAATTCAAGTAGGCAATTTTTTAAAACAAATTTCTTATAAAGGCTATTGCTATGCCATTATGACATTTTTTTTGAAATGCACTAAATAAAATGAATGTGAACACAGTACAATAGCCATGCATTGTACTTTTTTCCTATGCAGCTTCCCATTCATGAAAATGCATTTTTGATGGCATGGCCCCTTTAAGAGACTGAAACAGACAGACATGAGAAGTCTTGTAATTGATAAATTACAATAAACAAAACCAAACGGGCCCCCAGCACTTCCCTTCAGACAAAGGTAGAATTTAATGTGTTACAACTTGTGATGGCCAG
Organism: Lucifuga dentata; assembly: GCA_014773175.1. Classification (NCBI taxonomy): domain Eukaryota; kingdom Metazoa; phylum Chordata; class Actinopteri; order Ophidiiformes; family Bythitidae; genus Lucifuga; species Lucifuga dentata. Next base: position 94,978 of record VXCM01004866.1, read on the forward strand.
ATGAAGCACCTTTCTGGCAAAGTGGTTTGAGTAATGGTTCATTGATGCTTCATGTAAACACTGCGCCGTCTGCTGGCCAGAGTGTGAAACAGCTAAAATGAAACCCTGTGATATGAATACAATAAATAAATTTAACAAATTTGTAATTTTTTGTCTTTCCTGGGTAGAATATAGAAATGATCATTCAAAACATGAATGTGTATGGAAACCACAACCCCGTTATAAGTAGTGGTTTAAATGTGTACAGCGTGCTTGAGTTAAATGTTTTTAATAGTGATCCATTGTGAACTGACTAAACAGTGAAAATGATGTAAATTGATGCCAAATGACCACCGACTTCCAAAACCAGTCACGTGGTACGGGAGCACACTGAGGCTTCGGACGTCATCGATTACGTCATTCATCTAAAACGGAACACGCCTCGACACGCGCCTCAGCACCTCACGTAACATGGTTATTTATTTATTTATTTTTAAGAATCTCACCCATTATGCAGTTTTCAGTAATTATCCTGTACCTGAGTTGATGTGGGTCTGTCTGTGTGCTGCACATTCCTCAGTACAGAGTTTTGGAATTCCCTCAGCCGACCCCCTGATGATGTTCCATCAATTTATTTGTTAGCAAATTACCTGTTTTTTCTGGGTATTGTCATAGTATTCCTCTGATTATCTGAAAATAATCCATCACCTACCGGTTGTGGCGGCTATTTTAAAACTTCACCGCTTTAACGGGGCTTCTCTTCCTGACGCACACTGGAATGATAACATTGCGCTCTTGTTCTTTTCATAGATTATTTATTTTCAAAATCAAAATAATAAAACGTGACATGAAGTGAGGTCAAAAAGTTCCTCACAAACACTGATCAGCCACCAGCTGATCTTCTGAGCTTCTATAAATAGACTCCTCCATGAAGCAGCCGGCACAGCAATGATCGCTGGCTGCTTTACGGAGCCGGTGATGATCAATCAGTTAAGATATAAATATTAAAACATAACAACTTATTTGATTTCAGTTTTCCCAAATTAAATATTTTAAACATTTAATAATTAACCAGGGAATGACTCTAACACCGGTACTGGTAAACACCATAGCCTGTTTATTTCAGCAGCTGACCAATCACAACAGCGCCTACTGGCCATTGCAAAATGTGCTGGATATGAAGTTTTGTCAGCAAATATCTCATTCTAAGGTATGATTTAAACTATTTTCCATGGGTAGTAGTAATGGGTAGTATTTTCACCCCTGGAAATTTTGATTTGATTTAAATTATTCGTGTATAAGCCGACCCCCTAGTTGCATTGTGAAATTTGGTTAAAAAAAAAAAAAAAATCGGCTTATACTCGAGTATATACAGGTAATATGATGTTGGCATCCACGTATTCCAGCAAAAGTATATTTCATTTTGGGAAGACATGATGGTCTAAGGGAGCTACATTAGTGTGGGTGTTGAACAAATTCAAAGCCACTATCATGTTTAGTATCCAGAAAGTGTATAACCACTGCATAATTCCTAATTTGTCCATTTTGTAAAGAGGTTTGGGCAAGTCTAGAACCTGTAAGTTACATCATAGCCCCTGTTCACATATTTATATGCCAGGCTCAGAACATATCACTCAACCCTTGACTATAGAAAAAATTACACTATTGTCTCTGTGGTCGTATAATTTATTTTAAATCTGATATCATAAAATACAGAAAATCAATATGTAACAAAAGGGCTATTATGTCATATTGATAATTACCTCTTGTGATGTTTACAAGTAAACTCATAAAAAAAATACATCAAGTTAGACAGATGTTGATTCTATATACACACACACATATGTGTATGTGTGTATGTATATATATAGTAAGAGGCAGTGGGAACATTTACTAAAGACAGCAGTAGGTGGCACTGTAACATCAATAACATACTGCTTTTGCCATAATTTCACTGTTGAGAAAATAGATAAACAAGGTTTATTACCAGCTTTGAGTAATTTGAGACAGAAATACAGTCAACAAAGCTTTCAAGCAAATATTTATTGCAATTATTAATATAGTAAAATTTATTTTATGCTTCATGAATCATTTTGGTTTCAGATAAAGGTACAAAGGGATAGGCACTGAGTTTACAAAGTGAAATATGACCCAGTTCAACAGAAAAGCAGTGACTGATTTGACAGTAAAATGCTTAAAATTATTTATATTGCATATCAACACATGTCAGCTGTTCAGGCTCAGCCCCCTTTCTTCAAGGTTTGAAGGCATTGTTTGAATATTTGAAGGAGGAGTGTTCAAGCCAAAACTAGGGGTTAAGTTTCTCCGATAATAACCAGTAAAGCAAATAAACAAAATAGACTTCATTCCAATGTCATGTGTCAGAGATAATGTCTGTAATATAATAACAGTAACCAGCCAATGTTTTTGATCAGTGACTTGCTGAATTTATGTGTCCCACAGCAACAGCAGGATCAAGTAAAGCTGCTTCTTTTTTTTTTTTTAAACATATGTAGCCTATTTCTCTCTCTCTCTCTCTCTCTCTCTCTCTCTGTAGAATAGAATAGAATAATAACTTTATTGTTCACCGAGGTGGAAATTTGTCTTTGGCCTCACAAGTGGTACAATGTAAAAACAACACATTAACTAGACAAACACACCAGACTGACACAAAAATTTAAATTGTTAAGTGAATGGCAAAATAAAATAAAACATTTGATCTTTAACACAGAAAACAAACATCATCAATCTAAATCTAAAATCCTCAAGAGTTCAACAAGGAAACAGCAGTTGGGATGAGAGTTCTCTTGTATATGTTCTTAGAGGTTCTAGGAACCTGATATCTCCGTCCTGAAGGGATCAGTTCAAATTCATAGTGCAGTGGATGCAGAGGATCAGACACTATCTGATGAGCCTTCTGTCTGGCCTGCTCTTCATACATATTTGTCAGTTGTTTCTGTGGCCTTCCAATAATTTTGCTCCCCATATTTACAATTCTTGCGATTTACTTCTGCTCTTGGCTCCTAGACTTCCAAACCAAGCTGTCATATTGAAGGAGATGACACTTTCTACCAGGCTTTTATACAGTAAACCATTTCCAAAATGTCTTGTCTGACATCATAGAAGCTAAGTTTTTTAACTAGATACCGACATTGCATTGCTTTCTTAAAAATGAACTTAACGTTTGCTGTAAAGGCCAGGCTGCTATCAAAAAAGGTTCCCAGGCATTTAAAATCTTCCACGGTCTCTACAGGGAGGCCATTGAGAAAAACAGAAGGACAGGAGAAAGTTTGTTTACACCGATTGTTAATTATCAATTCCTTTGTCTTGCTCTCATTAATAATCAGATCACTGTCCTTACACCAGTTTATGAGCTCGTTGATATGATTAATGTATTCCGTGACTCTGTACATATCACCCTCTTGTAATATATGTGTGTGTATTGTAGCATTACTGGAACAACTGCAGTTTGATAAATCTATGATTATGTTTTTCTGGTACAAAATAACTAGTTTTTACAGACAGCTTCGTCATGGAATCCTGCTGAAGACCCGCAGACACCTAACTGTCCCCCTTCACAGACATAATACACATTCCAACCCCATCCTTCCTTTGATTCATACAGCCAGGAACTCCTCAAGATCCCCTGCTGTGATCTCGTCTCCTTTAGTGGTAAAATGCCTGCAGAACACATACTGTAAGACGATGAACAGAACTTTAAATTCCTCTAATTTCCTGGACGCCACGGTAATGAAAGTTATCACATTAGAGAGACTTGGTAACACTTTGATCTTTAAAGCTCCTCTGCAATAAAAGAAAAGAACATACAGCCACTCTTATCTGCATTTGAGTATCTCACAAGCCCCTTTCTCCAAATGGTCACTTCAATGGCTCCAGATTGTCTACAAGCCAAGGGCTTCACAGAATTAAAGGGCTGATTTGACTACACCATCAAACAAGACTCTTAATTCAGAATCTATTTAGAAAACAAGAAGATATCTGAAGTTACAATAATGTTTAGAGTCATTAAATGAGTTGCCATCTCTCTCTCTCTCTCTCTCTCTCCCTCTCTTGAGTGCCTCAAATGATGTTTAGGTATTGAAATTCATTTTCATTTACTACATGCTTTTGTTGTATTTGTATTTGTGTTTATGTATTTAAAGGATTTAGTTTTATATGTGTTACATTTCTCCAACACACTTCTGAAATCACAGAACATCANAAGGATTTAGTTTTATATGTGTTACATTTCTCCAACACACTTCTGAAATCACAGAACATCACACTGCCATTTTATGGTCCTTTAAGCTCACACAAAATCTGTTTAACAATCTACACCGCTCTAAGCTTTTGTTTTATCTTTGTAATGTTTAGAATACTTGCACTGATGTAGAAATAGATTTAGTTAAGTAAAGATCATCAGATTTCATAATAGAGTGTTTTAGATATTTAGATTTTGTGATAAATTCCTATTAGACAACAAAAGGGATGATTTATTTATGTAACATGGTTTTACTCGTGTCAGCATGTCATACTGTGAATTTACTATGTGAAAATTCTATGTATCATGCTTTGACAATGGGAAATGAGTGGATTTAGTATAAGTTATGTTTCTGTAACATCACAGAGATTAAGCTGCTTCGAGCTGTTTGCCTGTCTTCTTGACATCATCGGGAAAAGCTCCTATAACAACAAAGTGTTCTTCTCAACGTGCGAAGGGCTTTTCTGTTTGAAACTCCATGCAGCCCGTTGTTCACTCTCTTACTCTTGCCTCTTTTTGCTCCGGACCTCTTTCGCTCCAGGACCTCTCCGGCCTCTCTTGGCCTTCCTCTCTAAGCCGTGTGGCAGCTTCTCTTCTTTCCTCCTCTCCTTTCTTCACCACGCTGCTAAAACTCCGGCTAGTGGTTCTTTATTTTAAAGTAATCTCAAGTAATTTTATTAGCTGCTCTAAGAAGTTTGTATCTGAATAGTGATTTCATCCAAAGCTATTCAGTTTTAATTACAGTTAGCTCACTTTAGTGCTGCACCATCACGTGTCTCAGCTCTACTGATCACGTTGGGTAAACTCCAGCACTGCAACTCGGTTTGACCCTAAGTCCAGCTCCCAGCTCCAGCTGCTCGTCGAGAAGTGCGCTGACTCGGCTCCAAAGGAAGACTCATTCGTCCGGACACGTGGCCTGCCCGCTGTGGATCCGACACCCGAATCCGGAGGACTGCCTGCGCACACCACGTGGNGACCCTAAGTCCAGCTCCCAGCTCCAGCTGCTCGTCGAGAAGTGCGCTGACTCGGCTCCAAAGGAAGACTCATTCGTCCGGACACGTGGCCTGCCCGCTGTGGATCCGACACCCGAATCCGGAGGACTGCCTGCGCACACCACGTGGTGACTTCAGGAGACTGGCGATCCGACTTTCCCACATCATTGGAGTGACCAAGCCCAACGTAAGATCTTGTCTTTGCCGATGTTAAAGTGATGCCGCCTAACTACGTTGTAGCAATACTGAAGAATAACTGTGATTAGAATCCTAACTACAGTCAGAGGCCACAATTCCTT